>APFE030889720.1:0-57534 GCA_000404065.3 Pinus taeda | reverse complement strand
CCACCCCGGTTTTCAGTTTCTCCTTATTTCTCCCATGTAGTTAAATGCCCTTTCCCATAACCATACATTCAACAAGCTGGAAAAAATAAATTTTGCTGAAAACACAAATTCTCGAAAATTTACAGAATGCTGGAAATTGCAGAAATAAAAATCAGCATTAATAAACAGCCATTAAAACACATTAAAACACTGATATTTTTGGTCAATGTGACCCTGGAAAAACCCCCTACAACTCTTGGGGAAAACCAGTTTGAGAGCTCTTTTTTATTTCTGAAAAGTGTCCTTTTACAGCAGGAAAATATTCAGCAAAAATCAGCAAGCAAACTTTTACAACTTATCTCAGCCTTGCTGAAACTCAACCTTGCTGAAAAACTGCCCTGCTGAAACTTCGTTGTTGTTACTCCGATGCTGAAACTCCGCTGCTGATACTCCGCAGCTCACTGTCCAAAAATCTCCCTTGCTCTCTTGCTCTCCTTCTCTCAATCTGCTCATGAAAGAATTGAATCGAATGTGATATTTTCCTCATTTTCCTCCCTTAATATAACTCCAAATGACTTTTGGGTGATCCAAGTGACTTTTGGGTGATCCCTAAATCCAATGGCTGAAATAGATTTAGATCAATGGCTGAGATTAAATGCACATTTAAATCTCACTTTCTATTTTTTAATTCACCCACTTTAATAAAGACCCACTTAGTCATTTATTTCCAAAGTCACTTTTCCTTTCTAATTTTTCATTGACTTTATAAAAGTCACTTTAAAATTAGACTTAGTAACTTTATCACTTAAAGTCACTTTTAAATTAGATTTCAACTTTATAAAAATTATAAAGTCACTTTAGGAGAAAAATTAAAATCTTTTGGACACTTTTCCCTAGGCCAAAGATCAAAGCCTAAGGGAACCACCTGTCCTCCGGTACCAAATTTCAACAGAAGAAATGCTCTACACATGGAATGCCCTTGCTGTCATGAAAGGAAAAGCCCTTATCCTATATGCAGTCATGAAAGGAATACCATTGCTGTCATGGAAGGAATGCTTTCATACGTAAACGTTGAGATAAAGAAGCCACATCTTCAGCTATCCTTAATGTTGTTCTAAATAAGGATGCTCTATCTGCTGTTTGGATTGAATCACAGTCATGAATGATAGGTCCAAGTCTTATGATGAATGATGTAACATTATAGACAACATAGTATATGACAACAAGACATATGGTACAACAAGGTAACTAGTGCAGCAAAATGCATGGGACAACAAGCTAACTAGTGAAACAAAATGCATGGGACAACAAAGTGACTAGTGAAGCTAAGAAGCATGGGACAACAAGGCTACATAGTGCTGCAAAGATGCATGGGACAACAGGTTACATAGCAAAGATGCATGGGACAGTAAGCAAACTTGAAATGAACAGTGGGACAATTGTATGCCACATAGGATAGCAGTGACTAGCTTGTTACAACAAAGGCACATGGGACAACAACAGGCATGGACTGCAACGCAAGCATGGTGCAGCATGGCAAGCATGGTGCAGTAGTATGATGTGTACAACATGGCCATGAGGTCCAGCATTATGATGATGGGTGCAGCATGGTGCAGCACGGTGAGGTGCAACATGATGACGAGATGCAGCACAATGATAGGTGAAGGAGTCACCTTGGAGAATCAGTGGAAGCAACATGTCTTCAACTGATCTCATGTATAATCTTCTTAGTGATGATCTATGCTCTTATATAGATAAGTCAAAGTGTTGACTTCTGTTGTAAATGTACTATCTCTCTCTCTCCCTCTGCTGAACTATTGAAGAACATATAAGAAGAATTGATCAAGGGTTTCCCCACATTGGAGTTTGTCTTTGGCTAGTGCCACATCTTGTGTCCTCTTGTCCTGGCTTGTCTTTTACAATTTATGTTTATGTTCTATCTGCAGTTTACTTTAATGCTAACGTGATTGCTAATTTGGAAAAGATATTGAGCTAACTATGAAAATGAAATAAATTGCTCTAAGCATGGAACATGCCTAAACTTAACATGGTATCGAAGCTTAGGTGAAGACAAAGCCCAAGCAAGAGTGAAAGAGCAATCACCGAAGACAGTTGGGAAAGGACAAAGGGATCAATGGGTTCCTCATCCCTCTTCAAATACATCGAGGGTGAAGTCGGAGCAGAGAATATTATCAGAATGGCATAATGGAAGATTCTGATGGCCTACCTACAGATCACTTCAATGGGAAGTCCGGATCTGAGTGTGAAAGGAAAGGTAGATGCCTTGCTTACAATAAGTTCGGCCATTATGCGAAGGAGTGTCCAAATGGCAAGGACACATCTTTTGATGAAGATAACAATCATTCTAGGGACATCTTCAAATGATCGAAGGAATGAAAGATAATGCAGGTCATCAAGGAAAGCAAGGAACCCCAGGTATGGAGAATCAAATGTTGTTTCTGATAAGATAAAGAAGTGTTATCTTGTATTGGCCCTCTCCTTCAAATTCTGTGGGAATTTGGCTTATTGATTATAGTGCTTCAAGGCACTAACTTGGATAGAAGGGTGCTCTCTTGAATTTGGTAAGAAACAATCGTGGGATTATACTTCGAGCCGATGCCACCTATGCCGTAAAGGGTGTAGGAATTGTTACCCCTCGATTGAATGAGGGTAACTCGATTCATTTACAAAATCTCTTTTATGTACTGATCGCAAGAAGAACTTGGTGTCCATTTCAGCAATGGAAGTCAAAGGTTTTAGGGTGGCATTCATCAATGGAAAGGTACTTGTTTGAAAATATAATTTTCAAAGATGCTTTTACTCATGGGTTCAGAGTTGGCAATTTGTACCAAGTTGCAGCATGGTCCATTGAGGACCATGTCAGTTGACACATCTCATCTATAGCACCGGAGGTCTACTTATGGGGCCCTACCCGATGTGAGTCAGATGGTGATGGGGATGCCTGAATTCAAAAGGAGCATGAATGTACATGTCTGAGATGTATCAAAGGAAAATCTCACAAGGGGACCATTCCCCTCACATAGCAAGTCCACGGGTTTGGAACAACCCGAGGAGTTTGAGATTCATGATCGGGAATCTCATGTATACAGGTGGAAGAAAGCCCTCTATCGCTTGAAGCAAAACACCTCAGGCATAGTATGAGAGGATTGATAGCTATCTGATGACGCTGAGATTCACTAGGAGTGAAACCAATCCAAACCATTGGTCGAAGGTTGTGGATGATAGACCTCTCATACCGGCACCTTCTGAGGACGACCTATTTCTGTCAGGTGCAGACCCTTTCACTTGTAGAAGTAAGAGGGAGTTGGATTCCGGATGTGGAATGGTAAACTACAAGCTAATGGCTACCTTGAGGATCTTAAATTTTAGAAGTTATATGGTGGTGATGACGGACCAAATTTGGGAAATGCCTCCGAGTTTCTTTAACTCATTTGCATTGATGTCCTAGGTGAACTTCCGCCCGGATATACGTTTTGCAGTTAGCATGGTGAGCTCATATTTGGTTGAGCCTCACTGGATTGGTGCGAAGGATCTTCTGAGATATCTTCGGGGCACAATCTCTCATGGATTGAGATACGCTGCCGAGAAATATGAAACTGCATGATTATTCGAATGCTCACTGGGCATGCAGTGTGGAGGATCACTAGAGCACTTCTCAGAGCTGGTTCTATTTGGATTCTGCTTCGATATCATGGATGAGCAAGAAGCAGAAGTCGGTTGCTGTAAGCACTGCCGAGATCAAATACGTAGCTACGAGTATGATCTCGTGTGAAGTTCCCTGGTTGCGGAAGCTCTTAAGTGAGTTGTTTGTACACATGATGAATACCACTGTGATTCTCTGTGACAACCAGAGGGGGGATTCGATTATTGAGGAATCCCATATTCGATGATTGCTCCAGCAGATAGACATCAGATACTGCCTTATCTGGGATACGATAAGTCGATGAGCGAGGAGGCTCCATCGCATTGAGATTGATGTACAGGTTGCAGATATTTTGTCAAAGCCCCAGGGAAAGGTCAAATCTGTGACTTTCTTGAACAACTTGGAGTTGTTGAGAGACCTTCTTATAAGGGTCCTAGATGTTTCATGCATTGAGCTCTGGGAGCTCTGGGGGGTTTGGGGTACTTACTGGAGCAACATACGACCACAGGGCGACTCACCCTCCCTTGGTGGTGCGCTATGTATAGGATGACAGGTTCAAATCTGATTATAGAAGAAGAAGAGAAGCACTTGTTGCTCGTAAAGAAAACAACCGTTCTTCAAAGACTTCAAGGAACCCAAGGTATGATAATAATGCAATTGAGACACGATCAGAGTACTTTCTCGTTTCTGCTCTTTCTAGTTCCTCTCTTGCAGATACTTGTGATAGTTTCTCGGTTGATAGTGGTGCTTCAAGACACTTTACTGGTTATAAAGTTTTCTCAAATCTGGTTAAGAGGGAGACAGATTTGAAAATAATACTTGGAGATAACTCTACAGATCCTATAAAAGGATTTGGTTCTGTTTATTTTCATCTGGATCAAGGTAAAACTATATGTCTTTAAAAAGTTTTCCTTAGAAGATAAAGGAATCAAAGTTGCTTTCATAAAAGAAAAAGTTCTCACCTAGCCAATGAGATCTAGCATGAGAGATGCCTTTACTCTGGGATCGAGATTTGAAGGTCTTTATAAAGTCAATGGAAGACCAATCCATGCCAGCGCATCATCAATGTGAACTTTGGCACCGAAAGTTCGCTCATCTGCACTATAAAGCATTGCCTCATGTGAGAAAGATGGTTTTTAGAATGTCGAAGATTAGACTGGATCATGGTGGGGTCTGCCAAGGGTGCGCATGTGGAAAGCATGTAAAGGGACCATTCCCTTCAAGCAAAAGCAAAACCAGTCAGGTACTTCATCTTATACATTATGATTTATGTGGACCTATGCCTTTCACTTCTCTTGGTGGCTACTTGTATTATATAATTTTGTGAATGATTTTTCTCGCAAAACATAGATTTTCCTTTTGAAAAACAAAATTCAAACGTTTCACATGTTCAAATAGTTCAAAGCTCTGGTAGAAAAGAAACTGGAAAGTAGATCAAAAGCTTCAAATCTAACAATGGAGGATAGTTCACTTTAAATAATTTCATTGACTTCTGCAAAGAAGTTGGAATCAGGAAAGAGACCACCGCACCATATAACTCATAACAAAATGGTGTGGTCGAAAGAAAGACAAGACTATCATGGAAGCAGTCAAAGCTATGTTGCATGATCAGAAGCTACCAAATTTTCTATGGGGAGAAGTTGCTAACATTGTTGTCTATGTCCAAAATAGATCTCCACACCGAGCCTTAAACAACAAGACTCCTGAAGAATTCTTCACTAGTGAAAAGCCCGAGCTTGGGTTCTTGGGGATCTTTGGCTACTCTATCTACTCTCATGTGCCAAAGGACAAGAGGAACAAGCTGGAAGCTTCATGTAAGAAAGGTACGTTTGTAGGTGATTGTGAAAATTATAAAGCTTACAAAATATACGTGTCTTGTCAAAGAACAATAAAGTTTAGCAGCAATGTAACATTTGATGAAGATGCAACTCTTGGAAAGGCAAGAGACACTCCTCCTTCTAATGTTGAAAGTCAAGATTGTGCCTTGGATGCTCAAGAAGATCTTGAGCCTGAGCCCGATGTTGCTGAGGAAACGATGGAGCCCATGGACCCCTTGGATCCTCCTCCATGTGATCCTCCTGCTAGAAAGAGACCATTATGGCTTCGTGATACTCTACAAGGTGCAGATAAACATGTTGCCCCCAAAGGAACCTTCAAAGAAAGTAAGAAACCATGTTGGTTCCAAGGATACGTTGTAGCCATGAGCAACATTATTCAGGTTAAACCATGCACTATCGAAGAAGCAGTGCAAAATCAAGTATAGAAAGATGCAATGGCCGAAGAATATGAATCCATCATGCATAATGATGTATGGGAAGTAGTTCCAATACCCCAAGGTAACTTTGTTGTGACTTCTATATGGTTGTTCAAAATTAAACATGGCGCGAATAGAAGTATTGAAAAATATAAAGCTAGATTTGTGGCTAGAGTTTTCTCTTATTGAAAATATATGTAGCTAAGGTCAGCAATTTTTATTGTAATTTTGATGAGAGAAACTTACTTTTTATCCTCCTACAAGTCGGCCCCATGAAGCTCATCAAGTCGGCTTCATTAGGGCAAATTAACCCACATGAATCTACTATAAAAATGCATTTTTGGCATTCATTTGGTTCATCATCAACTCAGGAAATTTGATCTACAATCACAATACATTTCGGCCTTCTATTTCAGATGCGAAGAAGACTACAAAGAGTTCGCTTTGACTGTGATTTCATTTATCTTCAAGGGATTGATGCTACAGTGCTTTGGTATCATTTTTATCTCTGGTTTTGCTACCTCTTTTGTGGCCGAGAATTGCAGAGAGCCTTGCTCTCCTTTTGTGACTCAATTCTAAAGTTGATCAAGCCCTTTTTGGGTGTATCTTTACATAGTTTGTTGACAATCGCAAGTGGGAACTTCGACCCTCTTGCAATAACCTCAAGCCTATATTTTTTGCCTTTTTGTGCAAATGATCTTATTGGACAAAAGTGGAATCGCTCTCTTATATTGTGCAGACTGTGTTTGGGCAACTCATTTTTTGTTATTTTGGATTAGTTGGATCATTCAAATGTACTATTAATAGACATAATCTCTCTCTCATAAGGAAAGAACTTTGGCTTTTCCCTGTGTGGGGTTTTTCCTTGGCTGTGAGCCTAATCTTGGTGTCTCCTATCTCTTGTTTATTGTTTATTATTCATTGTCTACTGTGATCTTTATTTACTGCTCTTGTTGAAGTATTATTGGTTGAAGTTTTTCATGTATAGCTACTTACTGACTAAAGTAAAAGGAAGAAGCAATCTGCATCAATAGAAGTAGTTATCAGTTTTGAAAAACTATTCTACTTCTGCATCACTAGAATTTCAACATGGTATCAGAGCTTTGTGAAGGGAAAGAGTAGAGAGATCAGCTTAAGAGCACTTGAAAAACAACTTGAAGAACAATTATAGGGCTTTTGGATTTTGTCCTATATTTTCATCATGAATTCTTCATTCATGAAGGCTGAAAGAAAGCTTGAAGGAGACACTAACTACAGGGCATGTAAAGGCATGAGTTGAAATCATTCTTGAATGGAACAAAATCTTGAGGATTGTCACATGTAAAGTCATTGAACCATCTGATCAAGCAGGAAAGGAAAAGTATCATGAAGATGATATTTTGGCAAGAGGCATTCTATTGGATTCTGGTAGGGATCATTTGACTCCCTATACTAATGAACACAAGACTGCTAAGGCTATGTACGATGCCATCATTGGATTGCACACCATCAATAATGTGAATCAATCAATCAATCTATGAGTTCAACTTCGTAACATCAAGATGACAAAGAATGACATGGTGGAATCATATTTCGTCAAAATATCTCAAATTAGAGACCAACTCAAAGACATTGATGAAGAAGTATCGGATAAGGAATTGGCAGTTGTTGCTTTGAGTGGTCTCCCTAGACCTTGCAACTCATTTGCTTCAAGTATTAGCACTAGAGAGAAAGCTCCAACCTTTGACAAGTTATGGGCAGCATGCACTCAAGAAGAGTCAAGACTGTACTCTAGAGGAGAAATTGAAGATCTAAGTATAGAAGCATTTGCAACGCATGTTAAGTGAAACAAGAAGAAGAAACCAAGTTTTGGCAAATTCCAAAGAAGTGTTGGTAAAAGACAAGGTCCTAAATCTGCTTCAAGAAAGGATTCTACCTCTCATAGAAGATCTCCTCCTCGCTCTCCAGATAGAAGAGATGAAAGAGAGAAGAAATGAAAGAGATAGAAGAGATAAAAGAGATTTGTCCAATATTCTATTCTTTTGTTGTCAAGCGTATGGTCATTATCAAACCCAATATCCTCAAAAGAATCGAACAGATGACTACGAAAGGGATGATGATCGTAAAAGAAGTAGAAGTCATAATGCATATGTTGTTGATCTAGATAAGCCATCTTCAAAAGGAAGGCATAGGAGAAATGATTCTGCATCAGAACACTCATTCTAGCATAATGAGGATGTTGTTCAAGAATGACAAGTGTTGACATATTGTTGGGCTTATGAATTGATTGATAAAATATCTAACATTTTGATGTTAAGGCCGATTTGCAGGTTGAATTCCATAATGTTAAAATTGGCAACTAGGGCCAAACTCCATGTGGTTCATCTTATTATTGGAAGCTGATATTTTTCTTGGATCCCTCTCATTGAGAGGTGTAGGATTGATCTAAAGCTCAACCGATTCTGATAAGTATTCATGGAGATATGAATTTATTTGTGTTATGGGACAATTCGTCAAAGTCGGCCAGCAACCAAATAGACCCCACTTGTGCTCAACGTTTTAGTATAAATAGAGGTGGCCTTCAAGTCATTTCAACACACTTGGGATCTCTTCCTCTCTACTTGTCTTTGGGTTTTAGTAGGAGGAGAGATCCTAAGGGATAACGCTACCCTAATCCAGAGGACAGAAGCCGGAACTGCCACGAATAGCTGGAACTGCCGGGAATAGCCAGCACTGCCAGGAATAGCCAGAATTGCTGGAACCGCCAAGACAAACAAGAACTGTCAGAACTACCGGAACTGTCGGGAATAGCCAGAACTTCCAGGAATAGCCGGAACTGCTGAGAATAGCTGGAACTGCCAGGAATAGCCGGAATTGCCAGAATTGCAGGAATAGCCAGAATTGTCGGGAATAGCCGAAACTACCAGGAAAAGCCGGAACTGCCGAAACTGCCGGGAATAGCTGGAATTGCCGAAATTGTCAGGAATTCCCGGAACTGCCGAGAATAGTTGGAACTGTCGGGAAAAGCCAAAACTGTCGGGAACTGCTGAAACAGCCAAAGCATCTGTCTCTGAAGGAGAGCAGCATGCAAGGGACAATTAACTAACATTGGGACAGTTGTATGGTACTTAGCAACAAATACACCAAGCATGCAATGTTACAGCTAGCATGCAAGGGACAGCTAGCATGCAAAGGACAACAAGCAAGCTAGGGACAACAAGCAAGCAAGATGCAGCCAGCACATAGGTCAGTATGGCAACATGGTGCAGCAATGGCACATAATGCAATACAGTGATGGGTACAGTCATGATTAATGAAGCATGATAAGATGCAGCATAGTGATGATGGGTGCAGCATGGTGCAGCACGGTGAGGTGCCGCATGATGACGAAATGCAGCGCAACGATAGGTGGAGTCACCTTGGAGAATCAGTTGAAGCAGCATGTCTTCAACTGATCTCGTGTATCATCTTATTAGACATGATCTATGCTCTTATCTAGATAAGTTGAAGTGTAGACTTCCGTTGTAAACGTACTATCTCTCTCTCTCTGCTAAACTATTGAAGGACATATAAGAAGAATTGATCAAGGGTTTCCCCACATTGGGGTTTGTCCCTGGCTAGCGCCACATCTTGTGTCCTCTTGTCTTGGCTTGTCTTCTGCGATTTAAGTTTATGTTCTATCTGCAGTTTACTTTAATGTTGATGTGATTGCTAATCTGGAAAAGATATTGAGCTAACTGTGAAAATTGAAATAAATTGCTCTAAGCATAGAACATACCTAAAATTAACATATAAGGACTCTATAGAAAAATGTGTAACTAGGTTTGGTCTTCATAAATATGAAATGTACTTTTGATTCTTGTAAATTGTAAAATGAAAGAGAATTATTATTATTTTATTTGGAGCATGGGTTTCATGCTCAAGGTCTTTCATTTTATAGGTCAAGCACCCATTGAGTGCTTCTAATGTTTGTTTGTTGAAGAATCAAGGGCAATTAGGTGTAGTGTGCTTCTTCTTGACTTGATAACAATTTGTGGAGCCTTTTTACTTTTCCTTGTTAGCTTAATCTTCTTCTTCTTATTATTAATGCATGTGTGTGTACATCATCAAACTGCTACCAAAAACATAAGAACAAGAACACAAGATGTTGGCCCTTTGCCAAGGCCAAAACCTCTCTTCTCTTGAGAGGAAACCCTTCGATAAGTTTCTCTTATTGAAGCTTCTTATTGATCAATGTCAAACCCTAGACCCTTGACAAGAATATCCTCCAAGCACAAGTCCTTCCTCCTTTTTGCACTTTATTCCCTAGCACTTCCTTCTTCTGGCACTTCGTTCTTCTTTCAATTGTTGGTAAACCTTGTTACACTTGCTCTAGAAGATACCTTTGATGAGACCTTTTCCTTAAGATGATCACTTCCTTCTCTTCAACCAACGAACTTGTATGATTGTAATGGGAGGGTTGTTATGATAACAAAGACAACATCCTTCTCCTCACACGTGTGACAGTAATAGGCTTTAGAACAACCCTATTACCTTCGCTTTTCTTCCTTGCTACTTCGCTTGAGTGGGAGGCCCTCTAGGCCTGTGTCTCTAGCCCAAATGATGAGGTATGTTTAGCTATGAGCCTCTACTGTTACGACCGCAGGCATCCTTCCTTTTCCTCACACGTGTGACTGGATTCCCTAGAAACCAGCCTCCAACCTACGCTTATACTTCCCTTTACTTCGCTGCACTAGAGGCTCCTGTCTTCATCCTTTTTCATGAAGAAATTTCAACCCCCACTCCGGTTATCAGTTTTCGTTATCACTCCATGCATTTAGTTTTAAAGGACAATATTTTCTGAAAACACAAATTTAGAGATTTCACAACTGCTAAAATTGCATAAATAAAACACAGCAAAATTATGACAATCACACACAGAAAATAACACTATGATTTTTGGTCAATTTGACCCTGGAAAAACCCCCTACAATTCTTGGGGAAAACTAGTTTGAGAGCTCTTTTTTATTTCTGAAAATGCTTTTACGAAGAAATTAAAATACACAGTAAAAATTCCAGCAACCACAAATTACAACTTATTTCGATTTTTGTGCTTGAACTCCACCTCGAAAATCGTGCCAATTAGCAAACAGCGAAAACAAAAATTTTCCAGCAATAAAACAACATTAAATGTTGTAAGGCTTGCCTCGAAAATCGTGCCTGAAACTTGCTATACAGGCCGTATGGATTTCAACAGTACAACTGCCTAGAAATTCGTGCCCAAATCTGCCTCAAAATGTGTGCCCTTGCTGCTATCCCTCTTCCTCTATTTCTGTGATGTCCCTCTTTCTCAATTTTTGTGCCTTTCTCCTGTTGTATGATTTTGCCTTGGGATCCCGATAAATGTTGTTGTCCAGATTTGCTTAAATGTAATCTTGCTGCTCTCCTTCACTTCCTCACTGCTCAGAAATTTTCTCCTTGCTCTCTCTTCTCTTTCTCTCAAATTCTCATGAAAGAATAAATAATATTTTCCTCTTCTCTTCTCCTTTTATTCTCTAAATGACCTTTTGGGTTACCCTAAGACCTAACGAATGAGATTCATTTAGATCTAGGGATGAGAATAAATGTGCATTTAGTTATCACTTTCTATTTTTTAACTCACCCACTTAAATAAAGACCCACTCAGCCTTTTATTTCCATAGTCACTTTTTCACTTTCTAATTCTTCATTGAGTTTAATAGTCACCTTTAAATTAGAATGTAACTTTACCATAAAGTCACTTTTAAATTAGAATGTAACTTTACCACGTATAAAGTCACTTTTAAATTAAATTGACTTTACCACTTATAAAGTCACTTTAGGAGAAAAGTACAAATAAATTTGGACAGTTTTCCCTAGGCCAAAGATCAAAGCCTTGGGGAACCACTTGTACCCAAATTTTAACATTTCGTTCTTTTCTTGGCTCCTTAACTTCGCTGATTTCAGAGATGATTTCGTTATCTTTTGAGGGAGTGGACAACCTCTATATATTGAGGTTTGTCCCTCCTTTAGGTCGACTAGCTATTTGTAGGTCGACTAGATATCTTTGCTTCGAATAGCTTCTTTGATGGTGCCTTTGCTCGGAGGTATTCTCTTGACTATAATACAAAAACATACATGGTGTAAGTTGTAACATGCCCTTCATGTTTTCAACATTTTCTTTTCACTATTTGACTCACCTATAGCACTTTAACATTTGCTAGACCTATTTCAATGAGCAAGAAACTCATTGACATATATTATAAGTATAACATTTCTTTCCTTGAATAAATACAAATATCAAAAGTACATTTATGAAGACGAAACCTAGTTACATTTCCTTCAACGCTCCCTCTTAACTAGGGAGGTATTCATACAACATTACAAGGTGTTTGGCTATGTTTCAAACTTGAAGAATTCACATAAGAGAAATCGGATTGGAAATTCATCTGTTATAGCATCATAGTAACTGACATTGTTTCCACAGCAAGGCCTTGACTGACAGCTCTATCTCTCAATAGATCAGAGCACAATGTTGGCAAGACCAATGACTTATAGACACCTTAGTCATTGTCTCTCAAGGTACATACCCACCCGGGTGTTCACTAAGTATAAGGCAATATTTTTTGCTAGGGGCTTCTCTCAACAAGAAGGCGTCGACTATAAAGAGACATTTGCTCCGACAACAAGGTATACAACTAAACATTTGTTGGTCTCTTTGGCAGCATCAATGGGATGGAGCATCCACCAAATGGATGTCAAGACTGTGTTCCAAAACGACACAATTGATGAAGAAGTCTATATAGAACAACTCTTGGGATTTGAAGTTAAAGACAAAAAGGCATATGCTTGCAGATTGAAAAAGGAATAGATCTGAGAAATCAACCAAGTAAATCTTCATATTTGGGGGTTTTGAGACAGATCTAAGCCCTAGAGGGCAATATCTTATCCCAAATATTTTTAAAAGGCCAACCATTAAAAATTTTGCAATAAATCTGAAAATCTAAAGAAAAGAATATTTTTTTTAGAACAAGGGTTTCAAGTTTTGGGGCTCCTAAGCCCAGATCTGCCTTCTTCTAGCCCAACGCTAGTTCTATTGGGCCTAGTGCTAGCTCTCATTGGCCCTAGATTCCCTTGCTCCATTTCTAATTTGAATTTTTGATTTTCTGAAGCTAATCATTGGTGGGTTTTTGCATAAAATTTGTTAAAAATTTGTGTTTCAGATATTGAATTTTTTTTTGGCAACTTGCGCAAGTGATCTTCAAGGCTAGGGCCTAAGGGTTTGATCTCTAAACTATCTTTTTCCTCACTATTTGCTACAGCAGTCATATACCTTTCTAATAGTGGTGAAAAACATATCTAAGTGGTTTGAAATTAACTAAAAATTTGTTAAATACATTAATAAGTCATTTATGTTTTATGTGTATTAAGAATTTGGCCTAGATCTACATTTTGGGTAATTGTTATCTCTGAATAATTCTGTTTCTGAAGTCTAAAATATAACAGTGGAAAAATTTCATGTGGGTTACCCTAAAATCATTTCCTAAGTTGTCTAATACATTAAGGAATTAATTTATTGAGTTGGGCATTCATCATTAGGCTTATTTCATGTTTTAATTGCTGGTTGTAATAAGTATATCAGATCTGATATAATTCCGGAAATCACATCATAACAGGTTGAAAAATTTTGATAATTCATGTGGGCTAGTTTGGAAAAATTTCGGTAAATTTTTGGCATAAAGATATCATTGATAGCTTACTGTTTTCATTGTCATATTGTTGCTACCATAAAGTTTTTCTTACTGCTGTCCTAAAAATCAATTTCTGAAAATTAAGTACTCTATCATGGAATTGCAATAAAATGCACATTCTTTGTTTCATAAACTGAGTATTTTTTTGAGCATCTTTTGACATTGATATCGAATTGCAAAGTTGTTTTTGTTCTCTCTGAGCTAAATTGTATCAAGAAGATTTGAAATACGCTGGTGTTTTAATTATAGTATCTTCAAGAGTTTATTTTCTAAGTCTTCAAAAGGTGAGCATTTCATTTGGGTAATTGAAGGCTTTTGTGGCATAAGTGTTTTCCCATTCTCGAATCTAACTTCATCTCATTTCCCGGTGCATTTGCATATAAGTTAACTTTGCATAGATAAAATTTACTTCCAAGCATAAGCTTGCTCGATAGACAAATAGATCTCCATCCGTCTTTTCTTGAGAAGTTTGTTTTAATTGTACTTAAAACGATGACCTTGTAGTCGTCAAAGCCATAGTTCTCTGCAGCGCCGGAGGCATCAGGTATGTTAGAATTTCAGGAGAGGTATCGTTAATCACACCTTAGTGTGCTTCTCCTGATCTTCTTTCTGCCAATTACTACGAAATCAGGCTCAACATAGAAAGGATTGAAGGGTTCACATGTAAATAGGCATTTAACTAAAATTAGTCAAGATTCTTGCATCTCACTTTAGTTTTAGGATCTGCATTTCATATAAAATAGTCATTCATCTAAGCAACAATTGCTAATCAATTACATGGTCTTAATTTCCCTAGCAAGATCGTTGACTCCATAAGGCATTGGTATCAATCGTTTAAAATCTAATCAAATCTTATAAGTCTTGCTAAATCATAATCAAGTACTTGATCGCTTCACCGTGTCTCCCGAACTGGTTGGTTCTCAACTAGTTATTCTTCTTTCCACTTTTCCATAGGGTCTACCCCCCTTAGCCTGCCGTAGGGAGACAACTTAAACGGAGAGATTGGGGATTAGGGTGACAACCCCCGATCTAAGTCGTTGTAGCGGTGCTTAGACATTCTGTGCGACAGCAGACCCTACAGTGATACATTTTGATAACACCACTTGTATACGATTTTTTGAAGACCCAATGTTTCATGGAAAGACAAAGCATATCAGCAACAAGTATCACTACTTTCGGAAGCTAGTACAAGATAGTATATTGCAGCTACAATATGTCTCCACTAATGAACAGGTAGCTGATATATTGACAAAATATCTTCCTAATAAGAAGCGTGTGTATTTGAGAGACAAGCTTGGTTTGTTTGATGTATCATCCCTAATTGAGAGGGATAGATAGGCACAACATTCTTGTCTTCACTTGCGAAGACAGAATGGAGGATTGGGTAAGCATCTGACATCCGATACTCTTTGAGGATGAGGTAGGGCATCCAAGATAAGCATAGTCGTGGACCGATATTCTTTGAGGACTAGCTATCCAAGATAAGAATAGTCCAAAGAAGGTTAAACTCTGTGAACACCCGAATGGAGTATGTACCTTGAGAGACAATGATGATGTTGTCTATAAATCATTAGTCTCGCCAACATTGTGCTCTGACCTTGAGGAGAGATAGAGCTATTAGTCAAGGCCTAGCTATGTGATAATGTTGGTTGTTATGATGCTGAACAAACGGGCTACCAATCCGACTCTTCTTATGAGATCTCTTCAGATTGAGAATGTCCATGTACCATTTATGAATACCTCCCTAGTTAAGAGGGAGTGTTGAAAAAGGTGTCACTAGGTTCGGCCTTCATAAATATGAAATGTACTTTTGATTCTTATAAATTGTAAAATGAAAAAAAAAAATTATTATTATTTTTGGAGCATGGGTTTCATGCTCAAGGTCTTTTATTTTATAGGTCAAGCACGCATTGAGTGCTTCTAGGATTTGTCCTAGGTCAAGAAGTCAAAAGATTCATTGTCATAAGTTGAAGACCCCTTCAGGCACATTGTAACTTGTAAAGAAAATTATTTTGTAATTAAGTGTCAAAATACCCTCCAAGACCAAGTCAGCCTAGCAGCTGGAAAGTCAGCCTAAAAGGAAGAGCCACGTCCACCTTGAAGAGCCTATATATAGGAGGAAGCTCGACCTCCTTGAGAGACATTCATCTATCACTCATTCTAGTGAAGGAGGAAGAAGGCAGCGAAGAAGGAAGAGGACGAAGAAGACTTTTGTTTGGGCTATTTCTCTCTCACACGTGCAAAGGATAACTAGGGTTTTTGCAGGAGATCTAGGGTTTTCATCTACATGTTCGATCTTGAACAAAAGAAGGCAAAGGTCAAGTGAAGGTCACCAAAGGTCATCCTCAAGCTCCAAAAGTCAAAGAGAGGTAAGTGAAGGTCTAAGGAAGCCATAGAAGACCAAACAAAGCTCACACGTGTGGCAGCAATAACCACTGGAGGGCCGAAAATTTCAAGCATGTAGTATAGGTCGAAATTCTGCAACAAAAAGTCGAAGAAATGCTACTGGAAGAGATTTGACTAGGTTTGACTGGATCAAGGTTAGCACATCATCTAGAGAGGTTGGTCTTGGTCTTGGGGGGTATTGGTTTCAGTCTTAAGGTCTTGGAATTCGTCAATTGAAGAATCTTAAGGAAGAGAAGAGATTTGCAGGTTTTCCTCTCAAGTGGAGAGGTTTTCACCTTGGTTTGCACCCTATATTCCATATTCTTGTTCTTCTTGTTTTGGTAGTTGTTTGATGATATACACACATAATAATAAGTAACAAAGCTAATAAGTAAAAAGACATCACAAGCAATTATCAAGTAAAGAGAAATCACTCTAATCCTTGCCCTTTCGATTTCTCAACAAACTCAAGACCAAGAGGTAGTTATCATGAGCTCAAAAGATAACTATCTCGTATTTATTTTATTGTTTTAGTCATTACTAATATTGTTATGGTTTATAAACCCTAGGTAGGGCTTGGAGATGAAAAATGAGCCTAATTCTTAGAGCTAATTTTGTTCGAAGCCCTAACTTTTCATTGATGATGTTAATAATGATGTGGATAACGTGGATTAGTAATGATGATGTGAATTTGTAATCTCATTGTTGATATTGATGATAATGATGTTGACTTGTTGATAACATGGACTTCTGATGACTTGGACTCATTAATGATGAATTGCTTGAAGATGTGAACACCTTGATTGATGTTGATGAAAACTCTTTGATGATGTGGATGATGATATGAACTCCTTAAGGATGTTGATAAATGATGTGTAGCGATGTGTACTCCTTATTAATGATGATAAGTACTCTTTGTTGACTATGATAACATGATTGGAATCCTTGATGATTACTATTTGATCTAAATAATGATAATGTGGACTCATTGATAACACGAACTCGCTAAAGATGTTGATGATGATAATATGGACTCTTTGACAACATGAACTCGTTGATGAGATGGACACGTTGATGATGGACTGGACTAGATTCTTTGATGATGATATTAATATGGGCTCCTTGATAATATAAAATGATATGTACTCGTGTGGGCTCTTTGGTGATATGGACAAGACTACTTGATGATGATGAAGATATGGACTCAATGATGATGATGATTGGATAATGATGACTCCTTGATAATAATGATGATCAAACTCCTCGATGATGATGATTATATGGACTTGTTAATGATGTAATGGACCCATAGATAATGAAGACTTGTTGATGATATAGATGTCTTCATGATGATGAAGATCTGGACTCGATTTCCTAATGTAAATGATGATGTGGAAGGATAAGATCAAGAGGGAGATCACACACTATTAAAAGATAAGTATTTTCTTGATTATTTCATTATGAGACTCTTGGCTTGTTGGGTTGTTCTTGTTCTTCCATAGCCTCCTAGTGAGGTTTGCAGGTACATTATAAATACTACCAAGGTGTGGCATATCATTGAAATGATGGAAGAACAATGAGACAAGAAGACTCACAACAGGCTCTATACTCAAAGGGAAAAAACAAGATCAACTTGATTGAAGCTCACTCTCATAAACGTGGACGTTGATCTAAATGTACTAAAGATAGGCCCCTGATTTTTGTTTAAGGGAGTTGCTTATGAGTCATGAGCCTAGTGATATCTTTGACACAATGAGCTACATCTAATGAATGATTTGAAAAAGCTACAAGACTTTGATGTTGATTTGGTTGATTCATTGATATATATGTTGAAGCCTATTGTTATCTAATGGATTTGATTATGGTCTGTTGGATTATATTATGGTTGTTGAAGCCTGCTTCTGTGAGAAGCTACTTATTGTCTGCTAATAACTGCTTCCAAGGGAAAACCTGGCTGAAGTTGAATAAACAATTGAATGATATCCACCATGGCTACATTTTTTATGATGAATTGGTTCTTGATGTTTATATGAAGAACCTGGAATGAATGAGAACCCCTCTTTGAGTGAGAGGGAGCACTGATTACATAGCATCATGGATAGACCATCTCCTGTAAGTTGTACGCTGAGAGACATTGTTGTCCATAGATGTATTTATGATTCCTCCTATAGGTTGTGCGCCGAGAGACATCGTTGTCCGAGAGATGTATTGATGATTCCTCCTGTAGGTTGTACCGAGAGGCATTGTTGTTTGGAAGATGTATTGATGATTCCTCCTCTAGGTTGTGTGTTGAGAGACACTATTGTCCGGGAGTTGTATTGATGATTCCTCCTGTAAGTTGTGTCCCGAGAGACATTGTTGTTCGGGAGTTGTATTGATGAGAGACATTGTTGTCTAGGAGATATATTGATGATCCCTACTGTGGGTTGTGTGTCAAGAGACATTGTTTTCCAGGAGATGTATTGATGATTCCTCCTATAGGTTGTGTGTCGAGAGACTTTGTGGTCCGAGAGATGCTTTGATGGTTCCTCCCTTAGGCTATGTGCCATGAGACCTGATGGTCGAGAAGATGCTTTGAGATGGATGCTATGTATCTTTCCTTATGATGATTTCGAGAGAGAGAAACTTGGATTGTGATCTCTTCCTTAGGTTGTGGGTCGTGAGACCTATGAATTGGTTGGGAAGATGGATCCTGAGAGAGAATGAAAAACTACCTCCCTAGCTAAGAGGGAGTGTTGAAAATATATGTAGCTAAAGTCGGTTTTTTTCATTGTAATTTTGATGAGAGAATTATTTTTTATCCTCCTATTGTTGGACATTGGATAAACCAACGCTCCTCGTGTGTTTCACGACATGAACTAACTGCCTCTTGTGGATCCTTATCTATGGCAATGCAATCGTTGACTAACACCTATGGGTTTTGGTCTAGCGGAAATTGTGATTCCCAACAAGTGGTATTAGAATGTAGGTCACGAGTTCGATACACACTTGAATCACGTTGGGGGGGAGATTGTTGGACATTGGATAAACAAACGCCGCCTATGCGTTTCGTGACATGGACTAACCGTCTCGCGTGGATCCTTATCTCTAGTGATGCGATCGTTGACTAACACCTGCGGGTTTTGGTCTAACGGCAATCGTGATTCCCAACACCTGCAAGTTGGCCTCAAGAAGCTCATCAAGTCAACTTCATTAGGGCAAAATTAGCCCACATGAATCTATTATAAAAAGGCATTGTTGGCATTCATTTGGTTCATCATCAACTCAAGAAATTCGATCTGCAATCACAATACATTTCGGCCTTCTATTTCATATGTGAAGAAGATGATGTTTCATTCAACACTATGTTTCATTGAAGGAAAGTGATGTAGAAGATGGTCGATGCCCTACAAATAAGTTTTGAAAGAAGATGGCTCCATGATGAAGAAGTTCAAATTCATCCATGACATGACGATGTATAAAGGAGGAGCTCTACAAGCAACTAATAGTACCATGATCTCCACCAAAGAGAAGATAGTTGTTGTAAACAAGTCCCTAGTTAAGAGGGAACTTGGGCAAGTCCCTAGTTAAGAGGGAGCTTGGGTATATTCCCTTTATAGGAATGAGTAGATCCTCCCTAGTTGAGAGGGAGAGATAGACACATCATTCTTGTCTTCATGTCATGAAGAAAGAATGGAGGATTGGGTAAGCCTCTGAATTCTGATACTCTTTGAGGAAAAGGTAGGGCTTCCAATAAGCAATAGTCGAAGAGGAAATTCCATGAGGATGTGTAAATCCAAGATGGGAATGGTCCTAGAAGGACATACCTTGTGAACATTCAGATGGGGTATATGCCTTGAGAGACAATGATGAAGGTGCCTATAAATCATTTGTCTCTCCAACAGTGTGCTCTAATCTTCTAGAGAGATAGTTGTTAGTCAAAGCCTTTCCATATTACAATGTTGGTTGATATGATGATATGCACAGATATAAGCTAAAAAGATAGCTTATGAGATGGATTACCAATCCGGCTCTTCTTATGAGAATTCTTCAGTATAAGAATGTCCATGTACCTTGTATGTATTATGAATGACTCCCTAGTTAAGAGGGAGTGTTGGAAAATGTAACTAGGTTTTGTCTTCATAATGTCTTATATAATCATGATTTTATGTATTTGATGTAAAGAGAAAAAGAAAATTTATTATTATTTTGTAGCGTGGATTTCATGCTCAAGGTTAATCTATTTATAGCTCAAGCACCCATTGTGTGTTTATGGGGCTTTGTCATAAATTCAAAGAGTCAATAGAGTCATTGTAATATATAAAGACCCTATTGGGCATCATGTATCAAGTCAAAAATATTTAATTGAGTCAAAGTCATGTCGAAAGACCCTCCAAGATCAAGTTGGCCTAACCATCACCAAATCAGCCTGCTACAAGATAATTCGGCCTCAAGTGATGAAGTCGACCTCATTAGGGTTGCTTGAGGTCCAAGGAAAGCCTATATATAAGTGTGCCCTCGAGCTCATTTGAAAAACACATTCTACCAAGCAAGAAAAGGTTCGATCAAGAAGAAAGAAGAGACCTAAAAGGAAGGTGAAGAAGAGGAGACTTGGAGGAAGAAAAATCAGATTGAAGTCTGTTTTGGGCCACACGTGCGAGAAAAATTAGGGCATACCTAGCTGCAACAAAAGACCGAAATTACAGCCATCATAAAGGTTGAAGTTTGGGTTTGCAAGATCAATTTAGAAGCCGGATTATCAAGGAAAGAGAAGCACACTAAAGAAACAGAAGAAGAAGTTCAAATTACCACATTCCTCCCACACGTGCGAAAGGGCAGTGATTTCAAGAAGGCCAAAGATTGCAGACAAGAAGCAGTGACCGAAATTCTGAAGTGAGGCCAAAATATGAAGTGTTGAAGCAAGTTTGACTTGGGTTGACTTTGTGAAGGACAAGCTCATCAAAAGGAGAGGTTGACTTGGTATTGGAGGGGTCTTTTTCTAGGGTCTTAGGTCTTGGAATTCGTCATTTGAAGATTCTATAAGAAGAGAAGAATTTGTGTGGCTTTTCCTCTCAAGAGGAGATGTTTTGGCCCTGGCTAGCAGCCTCTATTTTGTGTCCTCTTGTTATTTTTATCTCCATAGTTTGGTAGTTGTTTGATGATAAGAACACTAGAATAATCAAGTAAAGAAGAAGCCAACTACAAAGTACTTCAAGTTAAGTAAAGGAACATTACAAGCAGTTATCAAAGCAAAAGAAATAAACCTAATCTAGCCTTCAAATCTGCAAACACAAATGTGAGAAAAATCCAAACAATATATATATATATATAATATATATATATATTATATAATATATATATATATATAGATATATATTATATATATATATAAGATGAATGAAAAATATATACAAAATAAATAAAACTATGCACAAGAATTTATTTACAAATTTACAACAGCTAGATCAATGTAATATGAGTACAACTCGATTCCATGATCAGCAAATAACCACTCTAACTAGCAGATTTTTTCTATTAAGCACAATAATTTAAAGAGATTTAAGATAAATAAAATTTTCCCCTAACTAAGGTCTAGAAACCCTACAACAGAAATCGTTAGATAAATCTTTCAAATATAGAGTGGATTCTCCTACTTCCTCACTCAAGAGTTGGTTAACTTAAACAAAAGCATCCCCTCACACTTGAGATTTGATTCAATCAAATGATTTTCTACACAACTCAAAGAAACTATGTTAGATCCAAATGGGATAGGAAAAATACAATGGAAGGAAGTTCTAGCAACTTAGAAAAAAAGCACATTAGCCACATCCAATCCTAAATTATTCTTCAAATCCAATTACCAGTATAAGATAGCTATATACCAATAATCCTAGCATGAGCAAATGGAAATAACAAATGTGATTACTAGTAGAAACTGAAAACTCAAAGAATCATTACCATATACATAGAAGAAGAGCCACAATACTTCACTCCAAAGACTTGTGTTTTATTATTTCAAAATAGAGAGCTTCAAGAGCTGAAAGTCGGAGTAGAGTATCAAGAAATGTTACAATGAGGATCACATGCTTCCTTATATAGAAAAAATGAGAGTTCTAGAGACTCTTCCAAGTGAAAAACGGCTAGGTCTATGAAGGTGCACAAATTTGACTTGATCCTAGTTGGTTAAATGCTTGATCCATGTCAAAATAATCTCCAACCTTGATTGCTTGAGAAAAAAATTGAATTCCTTGATGACGGCTTTTTTGTTGGTCCAAAAAACATTTTTTCTAACTTTTTCTCCTCGAACAACTCCCATTCACTTAACCAACTTGGACCATAAATTCAATTTTCCTTAAAAATCGATTTTTCTAGGAATTTATTCCTCTTTTCTAGCCCAACGAAATTTTCTTGAATTTTTGCTTGCCTGATTTGAGGAGATTCCCTTCTTGGAAAGTGCACATTCATTTTTTAAATATTTTTCGCATGGAGAGAATTTCATTTTCTCTCATTTTTATTTTTTGACCAAATTCCGACTAATTGTTTTGCCATTTTTTGTTGGAAAATAGAAATAATAATAATTTGAGGGGTTTGACATAATTTCAACCCTCGAAATTTGTCTAAATAGAAAGTTGAAGTGTAGAGGTTCTAATTATGAGTACTACTACTCATACCCCCATCAACTTCTATAGACATAACATTTTACAATTTATATCAAAATAATTATTAAAATCCCAACCAAATTCTGCAATACTTTAGATATGATCTAGTATGACATTATACATTGACTCTATACATTAGGACTCACCTAAGACATCACCATCAAGCCCCACTCTAGCTTTGGGGTATACTTAGGAGAAAAGGTCTGCCAATTATAAGAGTTTATAAAAACACGAATAATTGATGGAGGGTAAAAAACTCCCTTGAGTGAAACTCTTTGCTACAAATCTTAAGCTTACCTAGGTGTTTTACATGGCTTTATAAAAATACTAGAATCATTTTTACAATGATGGCCCACACGGCTACATAACTTGGATCAACGACTTCGACAAATCGCTGACAGATGATGATGATCTTTGGATGTTTGACTGCTCGAAAAAATGTGCACTGCAATAGGGTAGTTGACATAGAGTGGTCAACACCCCCCAAGCAGAGATAAGACTTGGTTGTGGGAGACCCTTATCATGTGCTGACAAGTGGTAATCCCCTCAAAGTTTGTGCATGCATGTGTTCTACCACTTGACTCTTATGATAAAAGCTTGGTTGAGCGTGATCTTGGTCATGTGTTGACAAGTGGTAATCTCCTTAAGCAGAGGTGAGACTTGGTTGTGCCCGATCCTTGTCATGTGTTGACAATTGGTAATCCCCCCAAGCCTATGTCAAGATGGGAAGATCAATGGATATAGGGTGATAGAAGAATCTCCCCTATGAGGATTCTTCTTCATTAGATTGAGACATCATTGTTCTAGAGCAGTGATGAACAAAGATGAGCAGAGAAAGCAAAGATTTTTGTTGCGGAAAGAAATTCCTCCCTGTTGGAGAGGGAGTATTGAAAACTGGCAGCTCAAGGATGAATTTTCTGAAACAAAATTTCATTTCTGACAATTCTAGAGTGACTTTCTAAAAATAGAAAGGCATGTCTAACATCTCAAGTATGAATTTCCAAAAATAGTAAATCACCTTGTATCAATTGGTAATCAAGTATAGTTGATGGAAAATCACTCAACTTATCTTTAATCAATCCTAATAGTTTAATTATGACTTAATTATCAATATTATTATCATTATCCTTATGATACTATGATATTATTATCAAAAAGAAATTCAAGTCACCTTACCTTCATACTTCACACCCCTCTCTCCTTAATGTCTCATATGACTTATGTTACTCTCTCTCTTACTCTCTCATTAAAGACTTGGCATATTCCTCTTACACACTCATTGAATGCATGTAATAAAAGATTCATCTTATGCACTCTTTAAAGCATATGTTACACTCTCTTAAATGCATAGGTTACAAAGCCATGCGTACCTCTCCTTATAAGGAATTCATTACCCTCTCTCCTTAAGGGCATGAGTTACAATCCTCAAGGCATGCAAGATTCCTTCATTGAAGGCATGCACTGCCTCTCTCCATAATGGCTTAAGTTACTCTTCCCTATTTGGCATACGAGTTACTCTAAGGCATGCTCCTCCTTTATGGCATGAATTCATTGCTCCTCCTATATATATGTGCCTCATATCTTCTCCCTCATTACTTGTGCATTGTGAAAAAAAGATTTGAAATTGAGAGAGAGAGAGTTGTAGAGACTTGAAGAGGATTGTGAGGAAGAGAGACTTGGAGAGTAAGAGAAAAATTTGAAGGTTGATTCGGTGTTTGCATCATTTGTTGCTATTAGTGATCTTCATGCTACAGTTTGTTCATATTTGGGTGAAATTACTCATTCTCTTGATCTCTCATTGTACTTTGTATCTCTGTTGAACAATTGATATCCAATACAAGAAGAATCTGGTTGGGTTTTCCCCTTGTGGCTTTTTCCCTAGTCATTGGGCCTAAATTCTATGTGTCTCATTCTGTTCTTGGTTGTCTTCCTTTGTGCATTTGGTTTATGTTCTATCTACAATTGCTTAACTAATATTGCAACATAAAGAAGTTTTGTAATAAGTGATTGTTATAGAATAGACATCAAATTTTAACAGATCATTGGCCATAACCTCAAGGATATTTTAGAAGCTCATGAAGGTCCATTTACAAGGTAGGGCCTATTGTTGCACAAACCAACAAGCCTTGTAAGCAAGCAAAATATAGAGGGCACAACACCTAGGGCAGAAGCCCACTGTTACCATAGCCTAGGTCCCCTACTCTTCTCAGATTTTCATTGACGAGAGGAGTCCCAGTGTTACTTGTGATAGATGTGCATCTATGATATGTTTGAAGTGAGGGAAGGTAGCTAGTAAGACCTCCCTTGAAAAACCCCTTTGAAAGATGGCTACAAGAGTGACGAGACCTAGGGTTGAGATATGTAACGAGATATGAGTGCATCCAAGGTCAAGGTAGATAAGAGAAAAGACGATGAATGATTTACTTCAACAAGTGCTAAAGCAAAAGCCTTCAAGAATCCCCAAGGTGAAGGATTAGCTTCTAGGGTTCCCTCTTGATGTGATGGCTAGGGCAAAAAAAAATGGAGAATCCACCATGGGAATTCCACCAAAACTTGAAGATCACTAGAGGAAACACAAAGAAAAATTCTATCTAAATGAAATTCAAAATGTCCTCCTCCAAAGGATTTCGCACCAAGCCTTGGGGAGCCTCCCTATCCTTAAAGGGATGAAGATAGAGGTCAAAGGAAAGAAATTTTTCGAGTTTTGAGTGATCACCAAGGATTTAAGATCAGTGTCTAACCATTGGGAGGTATGGAGTCAAGGAAAGTCTCAACATGCACAACTTGCTCTTTTAAGGAGACCTAATGGAAGCAGCTTCACCACCCCTTTAGATATTTATATTTCGTTGACACTTGTTAATGGAGTTTAATGGACAAAATGCATAAATTCCCTAGGAACATTCATTCAATCACTATCGATGGGTAATACATGCAAAATTTCCCAATAGTTACAATTTCTAAACAATATTTCAAAAATTAGGGCACATTAATAACCATGAGACAATATTCCATGCATTAGACATTAACAAAATCAGAAATAAATCAATAAAGAACACATACAAGGTAGTGAAGAACATATACATCCATAACAATGCCAATTAGAAGCTCCAAAAAAGATAGCGAAAATATCAAAATATCAAAATTCATCAATAAATCTCCAAGCATCCACAAATTGCAGGTTTGAAAATCTTTAATGAGGTATTGAAAATCCCAAGTGTGATGTCTAGGATGAAACTATGTCTCATCTATTTATACAAGAGTTATGAGTTCAAATTTTAAAAGACAAGGCCCCTTTACATGCCAATGTGCTAAGTAACCCACCCAATGTTACACGCCAACCATAATAGCTTCAAAATTAAATAAAATTTCCCTCCTAAGCCCACGCAAGGCTGACGTCATGCATGCATGGAGACCTAGAGGGGCAACATTGAGGCCTCTTGTGCCAAAAATGTGGGAGAGGGCCTCAAAAATCATAATGAAGAGGGTGGTACCCTACTTATGCTGCAAAACATCTCCAAACCCCTATTTGGGCTTTGTGGGCTCCAAATGGGTCTCATGGTTCTCCAAGTGGCTCAAGATCAAGTCGATGCTCCATCAACGAGGGCTAGAAGATGACATGTGCGCTCCCATGTCTACCTAGGAAATACATAACCTCCTCTAAGCCGTAGATCAATTGCAAAGGTGTCGAGTGCAATGTGTAGCCGGCTGTCCAAGTGCATCATCATCTATGAATGGCTGGGGCACGAACAAGCAAACAGTGGTGCTGAAAAAGCCCATGGTGTGGCAATAAATGTTTTGCATGAATGCAGGCCCGTGGATCTCAACCCTCACCCTACAAATTCCATTGTGATCCTTTGGAGGGCTTGGATCCCATATAGAAAGGCCAAGTCCAAGATGAAAACCCACCTGCAATCCTATATAATATCCAATGTGTCTCCTCACCCTCCGATATAATGATTCATTAGTGCAAATGAGTAAATAAGCTTGTAAATCAAGGGCAGAGATGGACCCTTTATAGTGGGTTCCCCTTCCAAATTTGGGGCTTTGAACATGTGTTACCTTCCTCGGTAGGAATGGTTAATGAAGGACCCTATTAGGTAGTTTCAACCTCTAACAGAATGACAAGTCCAAGGTACACCCTTCAAATGGCGGGTGCCATGTGAAATAATGATGGAACAAAGTGGGGGACAAAGGGAAGGCTCCAAGCCACGTGCCATGGTACAAGGGTAGTTATGTTGAGGAAAGCCCACACCTTGGATATATGGATGTAGGAGGGAGAAATCGTGGTACGATTTATCCCGTCTGTTGTTTTTCCACCCTTCTTCATTTGTCTTTTGCCTTTTATTGATTTTTCTTTATTTTACTGATTGGGGCTCAAGGGAATGAGAGAATGATGTGTAAGATATAGCAGTGATTACCCCCTTAAGATATAGATAGAGCAAGGCTCCTTAGCACTATCCTGGTTACAAGGCGTTGATGGGTGAGCTTATTGAGGTTGAACCTGCCAATTTTCATGAGACATCTGAGCATCAAGTGTGGATGGATGCCATGGTGGAGGAGTGCTCTTCCATCATGAAGAACAGCGTTTGGAAGGTAGTGCATGGCCAAAGGGAAAGTCAGTGGTTGGCTCCAGCTAGGCGTACAAGATCAAGCATGCTGCAAATGGAAACATGGAGAATTTCAATGCTCGTTTTGTGGCTAAGGCGTTTTCACAAAAGGAAGGAATCGACTAGACAAAACCTTCACCCTTGTAGTTAGGTACTCACCCATTAGGGTGATTATCTCTATAGAAGCATAGATGGGTTGAAGAATTCACCAGATGGACGTGAACATGGCCTTCCTAAATGGTGTTGTTGAGGAAGAAATCTAAATTGAACAGCAAGAGGGTTTTGAGGTGCATGGGAGGGATTCCCACGTGTGCAGATTGAAGAGAGTGTTGTATGGGCTCAAGTAGGCTCCCAAGGTATGGTATGCCAAGACTGACAGCTACTTGCAAATCGTGGGCTTCATGAAGAGCTAGGCAGACCCAAACCTGTATTACATTCAAGTGAAGAGAGAAACTCTCATACTGATGTTATATGTTGATGACCTGTTTCTCATAAGATCTAAGAAGCTCATAGTAGACGACAAAAGGGACCTAGTAACAAAGTTCGAGATGACAGATTTGGGTTCTATGCACTCCTTTCTCGGTTTGGAGGTATGGAAGAAAGAGGGAGAGATCTTCCTTGTACAAGGGAGTAGGCAACTGATATCTTGAAATGATTCAGGGTGTAGGACTACAGGCCCATGTCCATGCCACTAATGACCAAGTAGAAGAAGATTGATACTTCCAGATCAGAGGCAATGGACCCTACTTTGTATAGACAGTTGATTGGCTTTGCCATGTATCTTGTCAACACTAGACCAGATATCTGTTTTGCAGTGAACATACTTAGTAAGTTTAGCCTTGGTGAATTCACTAGGTAGCTACGCAACATGTCTATCTTCGAGGAACAATCGAGTATGGGTTGACGTACATTCAGGAGGATCAAGTGAAGCTAGAGGGGTATACCAATGCAGATTGGGCAGGCAATATAGGTGATAGAAAGAGTATTTCCAGGTGTAGTTTTGAGCAATCTCTTGGTTCAGTAGGAAACAGAAATTAGTTGCACTGAGTTCTATTAAGGCCAAGTACATGGCTACTAGTTAGGAAACGTGTGAGACCATTTAGCTTCAAAAACTTCTTGTTGGGCTTTTCGATCAGGAATTAGAGTTGATTGTCATTCATTGTGACAATCAAAGTTGCATCAAGCTCTATGAGAATCTGGTGTTTCATGACCAGTTGAAGGACATTCAAACAAAGTGCCACTTCACAAGAGATTGTGTACAGAAGATGGCCTTCCTCAATGGTGTTGCTGAGGAAGAAATATACATTCAACACTAGGTGGGTTTTGAGGTGCATGGGAGGGATTCCCACTTGTGCAGGTTGAAGAGAGTGTTGTATGGGCCCAAGCAACCTCCCAAGGCATTGTATGCCAAGATCGACAGCTACTTACAGAGTGTGGGCTTCACCAAGAGCAAGGCGGACCCGAACCTATTGTTAAAATTGGTAACTAGGGCCAACTTCCACCTTAGGACAACTCATATGATGGAGATGAATATTCCATTGGATTCCTCTTTCGAAGAGGTACAACTTTGATATAAAGATCATCTCATTCTGACAAGCAGAAATGGAATTATGAATTTATTCTTCTTATGGACAAATTGTCAAGTCAGCCTCAGTCAAATGTAGGCTCATGAAGCCCAATGGATGGGTTTCCTCACCCTCAACGAATTGTATAAATAAGAATGACCCTTCTCTCATTTGGACATCATCATCACACATCACATCATCTCTCTCTTCTCCTATTTGGTTCGTACCATTAGAGGCAACCTCTCTCTTCTTCGCACATGTGGCAGGAAGCGAGTTTTTCTTGGTCAAAATAGGGCAAAATTTCAGAGCTTCAATGCATCATTGACCAATGTTGACCTAGGGAGATTTGACCATCTTTGACTTATGTTTTTGGGACAGAATTCCAATTTCTCCATGCCACATTTATTGGCATAGAAATCGACAAGTTTGGGACAGTTTGACCAACGTTGACTTCAAATTTGACCACAGAAAATTACAGCAGTGTTTCTCTCTCCTTTAACTGGGTTTGACCGAATTATTTTGCGCTGACTTTGTCTCTCCTGGAAGGCAAAAGTGGACTTTTGTTGACCGAGTTGCTTGGAGAACGTTTTGGGGCAACTTTGACCACAGTTGACTTTCTAGTAAGGCTGCATTGACTGCTGATTTGGCAAATCTGTTTTGTGCTTGTACCTATGATATTTGTACTCTCTCTATCTCTGCTGAACTATTGAAGAATAATAAGAGAATTTGATCAAAGGGTTTCCCCACATTGGGGTTTGTCCCTGGCATCCGCGACATCTTGTGTCCTCTTGTCTTGGCTTGTCTTCTGCATATGATTTTATGTTCTATCTGCATTTACTGTCAATGTTTATAAGTTAATGTAATTGCTACTTGATATAATTGGAAATTGTCATTGGGCTGCTAAAGGAACATTAAAGTAAATTGTGCTTAAGCATAGAACATACCATTGTTATCAAAAATTAACATGGTATCAAACCTCAAGTGAAGACAAAGCCCAAGCAAGAGTGAAGCAAAGCAATCACTAAGAGAAGTTGTTGGACAAGGACTTAGAACTAGTCCCAATGACGACTACATCTTTCTTTAAATCCAACTATCATGCATGGAAGACGACTATGGATTTGACATTAGAAGAAAATGATGACATGGACTATGTCAAAGGAAGAATAGTCGAGCCTCCTTCAAATGCATCCTCTGTTGCACAAACCAAGCACAAGAAAGGTGAGGTAAAAGCTAGGAAGATTATAGTTGATTCCATTCATAAGCCTTTGGTTGCATATATTTCTGATTTGGAAACATCTAAGGAGATGTATGAAAAGTTGGTTGGGATGTTCAAAGTAAACAATGCAAATCAAATTCTCTTTCTCAAGAACAAGCTAAAGATATCAAGATTGATAGAGGAGAATCCATCCAATCCTACTTCATTAGGATTACCGGGATCGAAAATGATCTCCTATCTAATGGTGAAATCACTGGCGATCAGAAACTCTCCCTTATTGCACTTAGGGGCCTTACAAGAGATTGGGATGTGCTCAACACTACCATTCTCAATAATGACAAGATTCTGGGATTTGAAGAACTATTGGCCAGATGCACTCAAGAAGAAATATGGATGATGGAAAGAGACAAGCCCTCCAATGGAAACAATCCTACTGCCTTCTTCACTCATTCTAAGAGAAGGAACAATGTTGGTCCAAGGAATCAAGGACAAGGGTTCAAGCTAAGATTCAAAGAAGGAAGAAAAGGAAGGTGCTTCAATTGTAACAGGTTTGCCCACTTCGCTAGAGAGTGTCCTCACAAGAAGGATACTCCAAGAGATGATGACAACAATAACAACAATTTCAAGGGCAATGGCAATCAAATGAACAACAAAGGAAAAAGGAATGCTCCCGCTGCTCGAAATGGAAATGGATGTCCTCCTAGAAGTCAAGAAACTCCAGGTATGATGAAGTTTATGTTGTAAAGCAAAAAGAATTTTATCTTATTTCTGCCCTTTCCACCGCCTCTCCTCCGGATGCATTAGACCATTGGTTGATGGATAATGGTGCCTTAAGACACTTCACTAGATATGTTATAGATCTGACTTGAAAATATATGATAATAGAAATAAACCCAAGAAATAACAAGATCTGAATATAGATAGAAATGCTTCTTTATTGATCAAACCCTTAAGGTAGGGCAACACCATACATTCACTCTTTAAGGAAGGAGAACACTACACAAGCCATATGCTTGTCCATACAATATTCCTTGACACCTCTCAATGGGGAGGTCTCTAACCTCTATATAGGCCTCATACATACAATACCATGGGTCATTACCATGGTTCCCTCAATACCATCTATCTAATACCATGGGCTTATTACATTATTGCTAACTACTTGTGGTCCCTTACATGATATGAGTTAACCACCTTATTTATTACTATGGCCTATCCCATTAGTACATTATTCCCTTGGGTACCTCCCTCTGTACCCATATTATCCCCCCTAGGTATACTACATTCCACCCCTCTTAACATGTTTCGTCCCCAAAACATATGAAGAACACAAATAATAAGATCTACTCAAAAGAGTCGTCCATTGGTACCATGCACGTGCATCTAACCATCCCAGAGAAAGTTGAACCCTCAATCTAGTTGGTGCCTCGCTCGCTTGAGAAGGAAGTTGACCCTGGCGGCTCTTTTGTGTTGATGTGTAGTAGGTGGATCGATGCCTCTCTCTATCTGTCACACGGGAGTTGTTGTCCTTGTGGCTAATTCGTTGTCATCTTGTTGGTTGTTTTCTTGCGGGGTGATATGAGTGGTGATATGCTGAAGTGTTAACCAACGGCGTATCTTTCTTTAATTCACCACCTAATGGAGCCTGATTGGTATCTAGCACATGTTGTGGTGTCTGTTGTTGTTTCCTATCTTCCAATATTACTTCAACCACTGAGTCCTCATCTGATGTATCAGTACCTGTAACATTTTCTGCTTCAGCCTCCCTGGACTCTACCTGCTTTTTTGGTACCTGGTTTGATGTTTGTGTTTGGTTGTCGACCATCAAGGGCTCATCATTTGATGTGTCAGTCCCTGGAACATCTTCTGCTTCAACTTCCTTGGACTCTACCTGTTTATTGATGGTAATATCCTGTAATGTAATTTTTTTCTTTTTATACCAGAGCTTTAGGAATTTCTTTTGCACATTAATATTGATAGTACCCATTGATTCCATCCAAGGGTATCCCAAAACAACATCCAAATTAGCCATATCTGAAGCATAAAAATCAGAATGCAATACATACTTGTCCATAGAAATCTTGAAATCTTTATAAACTTGTACCTCCTCATTATTAACTTGTGTGTGCTCCATTTGTTTTGCTAGAACTTGCAATTTTTTCGCCAAATTGGCATTTATAAGATTTTGCTTGCAATTACGATTTATAGACACAATGATCTTCTTCTTTTGAATATATCCATGAACCTGTAATAAGCATATACCAGTAGAAAATAACACCACATATTTCTCATTATCTCGTTTTCTAGCATGAGACCATCAGTCTAAAAAGAATTTTTCAAATTCTTCATCGGGCAGGTTGGAACACTTCTTTTTGTTAAGTAATTCCCACCATGTGGCCGCCTCATTTTTAAATTGTTCCACTACCCAAAATTTCCAATGTTTTGCCCATAATGACTTTTTTTCTTTTATGTATTCTTCAATAGTAGGACAATTATCTTTTCCTGTAAAATATAGAACTGCCATGAAGAGGGTTTTGAAAAAAATTCACTTACTTGGCGAAAATTTGAAATGGCCACAATTTAGTCAATATTTCTCAGAATCCCGATTATAACCTGTTTTTTGAAATGGAACAACTATTTTGCTTCTTCGCATGTGATAGAAATCCCAATCTAGGCACTGGAATTTCAGATTCACGCTGCACTTGTCCCGTCGTCATAAAAAATTTCTAAAAATATAGTTGTTTTTAAATCAGCAATATCTCCCTCATCCGAACTCCGATTCAACTAATTTTTTTTTAAATTGGGTATTTTTCACCAACAACTCAGATCTGCAATTAGATTCTGCAAATTTTGCACCAGATCTGATCCACAAACTCGTTGCCCCGAAAAATGTCTGCAACACAGCTGATTTTTAAATCAGCGATATCTCCCTCATCCAGACTCTGATTCGGCCGAGTTTTTCTTCAAATTGGGTATTTTTTTGTCAACAACTCAGATCTGCAATTAGATTTTACGGATTTTACACCAGAACATACAGATCTGATATGCAAACTCGCCGCCTTAAAAAGTTCTTACAAAAATTAAAAAAATTCTCCACTTTGCCCAAGAAAGTGCTTTGATACCACTTTAGCCAATATTGCTCAGAATCCCGATTATAACCTGTTTTTTGAAATGGAACAACTATTTTGCTTCTTCGCATGTGATAGAAAGCCCGATCTAGGCACTGAATTTCAGATTCACGCTGCACTTGTCTCGTAGTCATAAAAAATTTCTAAAAAAATAGTTGTTTTTAAATCAGCAATATCTCCCTCATCCGAACTCCGATTCGACTAATTTTTTTTTAAATTGGGTATTTTTCACCAACAACTCAGATCTGCAATTAGATTCTGCAAATTTTGCACCAGATCTGATCCACAAACTCGCCGCCCCGAAAAATGTCTGCAACACAGCTGATTTTTAAATCAGCGATATCTCCCTCATCCAGACTCTGATTCGGCCGAGTTTTTCTTCAAATTGGGTATTTTTTCGTCAACAACTCAGATCTGCAATTAGATTTTACAGATTTTACACCAGAACATACAGATCTGATATGCAAACTCGCTGCCTTAAAAAGTTCTTACAAAAATAAAAAAAAAAATCTCCACTTTGCCCAAGAAAGTGCTTTGATACCACTTGTTATAGATCTAACCTGAAAATATATGATAATAGAAATAAACCCATGAAATAACAAGATCTGAATATAGATAGAAATGCTTCTTTATTGATCAAACCCTTAAGGTAGGGCAACACCATACATTCACTCCTTAAGGAGGAGAACACTCCACAAGCCATATGCTTGTCCATACAATATTCCTTGACACCTCTCAATGGGGAGTCTCTAGCCTCTATATAGGCCTTATACATACAATACCATGGGTCATTACCATGGTTCCCTCAATACCATCTATCTAATAAGATGGGCTTATTACATTATTGCTAACTACTTGCGGTCCCTTACATCATAAGGGTTAACCACCTTATTTATTAATATGGCCCATCCCATTATTACATTATTCCCTTGGGTACCTCCCTCTGTACCCCATATTATCCCCCTTAAGTATACTACAGGATATAAGGAAACCCTAACTTGGTTGAAAAGAAGACAAATATGGAAATTATACTTGGGGGTAGTGCCACTTATCCCGTGAAAGGAATTGGGACTGTTACTCTTCACTTAAATCAAGGTCAAACCCTCCACTTACAAGAAGTACTATATGTACCTTACTTGAAAAAGAACTTGGTTTCTATCTCTACGATGGAAGACAAAGGTTTTAAGGTGTCATTCATTGATGGGAAGGTTCGTCTTTGGCAAAGAAATCCAAGAGATGCATTCACTCTAAGGTTCAAGGTTGAAGGTCTTTATCAAGTTGGAGGAAGTTTGTTGGGAGCAATGACTTGTGATACTTCTCTTCAATCCAAATTATGGCACTGAAGATTTGCTCACTGTCATTTCAAAGCCTTACCCGATGTAAGTAAGATGGTCACAAGGATGCCCGAATTCAGCTTAAATCAGTGTGGAAAAAGTCAGGAAAAAATCGGGATTAAATCCCCAAAACGCGAATTTTTTTTGGCTGGCCGATTTTTTGCCAATTTTTTCCAATCGAAAAAGTCGAGATTAAATAGGGACTTTTTCCAAAAAATCATGGTAGTTTCTTTAATGATTTTTTTTTGTTTGAAAAAATCAGGATTTTATTGAAAAAATCGGGATTTTATTGAAAAAATCGGGATTTTATTAAAAAAGTCTGAATTTTTTAAAAAATGAATATTTTTGTATTTTTTTAATTTTGCAGACTTTTGCCAACTTTTTCAAAAAACTCCTGACTTTAACGACTTTTTCAACTTTTGGACCCTTGTCGATTTAATCTCGACTTCGACTTTTTCTACATTGGCTTAAATCATGAAGGTATTTGTCAAGGACGTGAAACTGGAAAGCATACAAGGTTACCATTCCCCTCAAGTGAGACTCAAACCACTGATATTCTTCAATTGGTCCATTCTGATCTATCAAGTATGTTGCCCATGACATCTTTGGGTGCATATTTGTATTATGTTATTCTTGTGGATGACTTCTCTTGCAAGACATAGATCTATTTCTTAAAGAAGAAGAATGAAGTGTTCAAATGGTTATGTTCTTTCAAAGCCTTGGTCGAGAATCAAATAGGGAAGAAGATCAAAATATTAAGGACCAATAATGGGACCGAATATGAGTCAAATGAATTCAAAGACTATTGTAGAGAAGTTGGCATTAAGAGGGAGACTACAACTGCTTATACTCCTTAACAAAATAGTTTTGCCGAAATGAAGAATCATACTATCATAGAAGCCACCTGGGTTATGCTTCATGATCAAGGTCCTCCGAAGCTCTTATGGGTAGAAGCTACCAACACCACTGTGTATGTCCAAAACAAATGCCCTCATCAAGCTTTGGACTTCAAGACACCCGAAGAAGTATTCACCAATAAGAAACCTGATGTTTCTCATTCTAGAATTTTTGGTTGTCCAGTATACTTTCATGTGGCGAAAGAGAAAAGAAACAAACTAGATGCATCTAGGAAGAAAGGAACATTTGTGGGCTACAATGAAGCTTCAAAGGCATAAAGAATCTATGTGCTTGGTCAAAGGGAAATGGAATTAAGTCATGATATCACTTTCGATGAAGATTATGCTCTTAGAAAAATTCGAGATCTTCATATTCCTCGGAATGCCAATTATGATGTTGATGCAGAAAAGCAAAATGAACGTCCATTCGATGAACCGATGCCCAATGCCTATTTTGAAGGTTCGATGGATCCCATTGATCCACCTCCTAGTGAGCCCTCTACTTCAAGGAAAAGGCCTTTATGGCTCATTGATACTGTTGAAGATGTCGAGAAACACATTGCACCAAGGGGGGCATTTCATGAAAGCAAGAAACCAAATAAGTACAAAAGGTACTTAGTTTCCATGAGTACCATTGTACAATCTGAGCCTTGTACATTCGAAGAAGTCATAAAGCAACAGGTTTGGAAGGATGCGATGAACAAGGAATATGAGTCAATAATGAAGAATGGTGTCTGGGATGTGGTTCCTAGACCCAAGGATAAGTTTGTGGTCACTTCAAAATGGCTCTACAAGATCAAACATGGAGTTGATGGGAGTGCTGAGAAATTCAAGGTCAAATTTGTAGCTCAAGGCTTCTGTCAAAAGGAAGGAGTAGACTATGAAAGGATATTCGCACCAGTTGCCTAATATACCACCATTCGTTCGATCATAGCCCTTGTTGTCTCGCAAGGATGGAACCTTCACCAGATGGATGTCAAAACTGCCTTCTTGCATGGTTTGCTTAAAGAGGAAGTGTATATGGAACAACCCGAGGGGTTCGAGGTTCAAGATTGTGAGACACATGTTTGCAAGTTGACGAAATCCCTCTGGGTTGAAGCAAGCCCCTAGGGCTTGGTATGAGAGGATTGATAGCTATCTTATGAAGTTGGGATTTACAAGAAGCAATGTTGACCCGAACCTATACTTCAAGGTTGAAAAAGACAAAACTGTCATTCTGGTCCTTTATGTGGACGATCTCTTTCTGATAGGTGATGACCCTCTCATTCATAAATGCAAGAGGGAGTTGGCTCCCAAGTTCGAGATGAAGGACCTAGGACTGATGCATTATTTCCTAGGGTTGGAGGTCTGGCAAAAGCCAGGTGAAGCTACTTGAGAGATGTGGGATGGTGGATTGCAAGTCCGTGACTACTCCGATGGAACTCAACTTTAAGAAGCTATGTGGAAGTGTTATTGGGCCTAGATTGGTGAACCCTACCGAGTATCGTCAACTTGTAGGGGCACTGATGTTCTTGGTCAACTCCCGTCCTGACATATGCTTCCCTGTGAACAGGTTGAGTCAATACATGGTTGAGCCTCATCACATTCATTAGATTGCTACCAAGAATCCTTTGAGATATCTCCGGGGCACAATCCATTATGGACAGAGATACACTGCTGGGGATTTGAGACTACATGGATATACAGATGACGATTGGGCTGGCAGTGTGGTGGATTGTTAAAGCACGTCTGGATGTTGCTTCTCTTTGGGATCTGCCTTTATATCTTGGATGAGAAGGAAGCAGAAATCAGTTGCACTAAGTACTGCCAAGGTCGAATACGTTGTTGTAAGTATGGCCTGTTGTGAAGCTGTTTGGTTGAGGAAGCTCTTCAGTGAGCTATTTGAGCACGTGTTAGATACCACTGTGATCTTCTACGACAACCAGAATGTGATTTGTCTATCAGAGAATCCCGTGTTCCACGACTGCTCCAAGCACATTGATATCAAGTACCATTTTATCTGGGATATGGTACAATGGGGAGCAATTAAGCTCCAACACATCAATGCAGATGAGTAGGTTGCAGACATTCTCGCAAAGCCTCTAGAGAAGATCAAATTCTTAACCTTCTGAGAGAGACCTGGAGTCATGGAACGACCCTCTTATGAGGATCCCATATGAGTTGGAACGGAGCTTTGGGAGCTCCTGGGGGCGTGGGGTGCTTCTTGGAGCTAGCTATGAGTGACCATAGGGAGAGTGGTTCACCTTCTCGTAGTGGCGCATTGGATACAGGGTGAGTGGTTCACCTTCCCCTATGATACCCCATTATGGGTGACATGTGTGTAGGGTGAGTGGTTCACCTTCCCCTACGATTGACATGTGAATAGGATGAGTGGTTCACCTTCTCCTATGGCATATGAGCAAGATGATTGGTTCACCTTCTCCTGTTGATGCCCTGACACACATCCTACCCATAGAGTCCAGGACTCAAGGGAAGTACATCTCATCTAGCCAGTGAGTTGAGAAAAGTTGGTTAGGGATCATAGCACTATTGATGGATGCATCGTGTACTGTCGTACTTCCTCTGACTAGGATGCTTAGTGTTCAACAACTTGATCTGGGATCAAGGACTGACTTTAGTTAGTAGAGAGTGGTATGATACACACTTGATCACTTCATTATTTCTTCATGGTTCAACAGAGCAATGCAGTGATAGCATGGTGGTTCAGGATGACAGGTTGGCACAATGATGGATTGGTAGGTGGAATTTTCCCTAGTTGAGAGGGAGTGTTAAAATTGGCAACTAGGGCCAACTTCCACCTTAGGACAGCTCATATGGTAGAGATGATTATTGCATTGGATTTCTCTTTCAGAGAGGTTCAATTTTGATATAAAGATCTCTCATTCTGACAAGAAGAAATGGAATTATGAACTTATTATTCTTATGGACAAATTGTCAAAGTCGGCATCAATCAAACGTAGGCTCATAAATCCCAATGGATGGGTCTCCTCGCCCTCAACGAATTGTATAAATAAGAGTGAACCTTCTCTCATTTGGACATCATCACACATCATCTCTCTCTTCTCTTGTTTGGTTTGAACCACTTGGAGGTAGCCTCTCTCTTCTTCGCACGTGTGGCAGGAGGTCGAGTTTTTCTGGGTCAAAACAGGCTGAAATTTCAAAGCTTCAGTCCAGCGTTGACCTAGGGAGATTTGACCATCTTTGACTTCTGTTTTTGGGCCAGAATTCCGATTTCTCTAGGCTGCATTTATTGGCACATAAATCGAGGAGTTTGGAACAATTTGACCAATGTTGACTTCAGATTTGACCGCAGAAAATTACAGCAGTGTTTCTCTCTCCTTTGACTGGGTTTGACCAAATTATTTGGGCTGAATTTGTCTCTCCTGGAAGGCCGAATTGGATTGTTGTTGACTGAGTTACAGAAAAGCAGGATGAACGTTTTGGTCTTGTACTTATGATATCTGTACTTTCTCTCTCTCTCTCTGCTGAACTATTGAAGAATAATAAGAAGATTTGATCAAAGGGTTTCCCCACTTTGGGGTTTGTCCCTGGCATCCACCACATCTTGTGTCCTCTTGTCTAGGCTTGTCTTCTACATCTAATTTTATGTTCTATCTGCATTTACTGTCAATGTTTATAAGTTAATGTGATTGCTACTGGATATAATTGGAAATTGTCATTAGGCTGCTAAAGGAACATTGAAGTAAATTGTGCTTAAGCATAGAACATACCATTGTTATAAAAAAATTAACACCTATATTACATTCAAGTGAAGGGAAAACCTCTCATATATATGTTGATGGTTTGTTTCTCATAGAATCTGAGAAGCTCGATGAAGGGACCTAGTAATAGAGTTCGAGATGAAGGATTTGGGTTTGATGCACTACTTTTTGGGTTTGGCGGTATGGCAAAACGAGGGAGAGATCTTCCTTGTATAAGGGAAGTAGACAATTGACATCCTAAAATGATTCAAGATGCGGGACTACAGGCCCATGTCCATGCCACTAATGACCAACTGGAAGAAGACTGATACTTCGAAATCAGAGGCAACGGACCCTACGTTGTATAGACAATTGATTGGCTCTCTCATGTATCTTGTCAACACTAGGATGGATATCTATTTTGCAATGAACATAGTCAGCTTATGGAGGAGACTAACCCAGTTCACAGGGTAGCTACGCAACATGTGTGTTATCTTCGAGGCACAGTCGAGTATGGGTTGTGGTACATTTAATAGGATCGAGTGAAGTTGGAGGGGTATACCAATGTAGATTGGGCAAGCAATACAACTGACAGAAAGGGCACTTCTGAGTGCAGTTTTAGTCTAGGATCAGGAGCAGTCTCATGGTTCAGTGAGAAACAGAAGTCAGTTGCACTAAGTTTTGCTAAGGCCAGGTACATGGCTACTAGTTTGGAAACCTATAAGGCCATTTGTGTTCGATCATGAATTGGAATTGACTGTCACTCACTGTGACAATCAGAGTTGCATCAAGCTCTATGTGAATCTAGCGTTTCAAGACAAGTCAAAGCACATTCAAACAAGTCAAAGCACATTTAGACATGTCGAAGCACATTCAGTTTAATTTAATTATTTAACTCGTTGACCACCTTTTTGGAAAAGGTGGTAAAAGGGTAAACGACAGTTTAAGTCATAGTTGTTGATCTCAAGGGGTGAGATGAAATCTCAACCATAAATCTCTTTGGAGAGTACGGTTAAGCGCTTTATGAAGGGAGTTCAAGCTATCGAAGGGATCATTCAATTGCACACTTAGGCATTCAACAAGAAAGAAGGTTTTGACAGTTAGAGCAGCAAAGAGCAAGTCGAGACACTAGGGCAGCGTACAAGGCAAGATCATATCAGCGAGCAGGTCAAGCAAAGGGAGTTATATAACCACGAGTCTCCTAGGTTGTACAAGCCTAAACTTTTTGGGCTTAAAGGCCAATTTGTTGGGTCATACGACTAAGTTGTACAGTGCTATGTAGGGGTCGATTTCACTTAGATTTGCTTAGATAAATTGTTGTAGCAATTTTCTATTGTAAATTAAATTTTTGAAGCTAAATCAAAGCACATAGTTTGTTGGTTTTGTTAGAAAATTAGAAATGTAGAAAGATTTTCTTTATATTGATAGTTACTTGTGATATTCTTATGTTTTCTTATGTTCTTCTTTTATATTTAGTTCATCAAGCAATTATCAAAACAATAACAAAAATATCACAAACACCAGATGTAAGCAGACAGCTAGGGGAGAACCCAGTCAATAACTCTTCCTTAATCATTTCACGAGATGATCCAAGACTCCTTGACCTAGACTCAGACTTCCTCCAACAACTCGCACTCCTTTCAGTTCTCCTTCTAGCCCTTTCCAATTTCGCACTTCCTAGCTTCCAGCTTCAAATATTGAACTGTGTATGAGAGTCAATTGCTCCAAATGAATTCAAACTGCCTTGAATATATAGCCTACTAGTGAGTCAAATTACCTTTTTTGAGACCGACTTGGTGTGGAGGAGACTAAATTCATTTTTGACTCAAAAAAATATTATTTTTACATGATTAGAAAGCCCAATAAGGATCTCTTTTAATGTACAATGACTCTAATGACTCAGAATAAATCCTAGAAGTCCTCAATGGGGACTTTGACCTAAAACAAGATGACCCAAGCATGAAACCCATGCTTTAATAAGTCATAATAATAATAATAATAATATTTTCTTCATTCTTTTGATAAGTACATTTCATTGTGTCTCAAATACTTTTACGAAGACCGAACCTAGTTACATATTTCAACATCCCCACACTGGGGTTTCCTAGGTAAATTTGTGTCATTCTTCTATGTGTGTTTGGCTTTGTGAGTTTTGCTTCTCCTGTTTATGCTAGTTAAGGGCCCAGAGTATTTCTTGTTACAAATCAATTTAGAAAGCATCTTTCATTTATGTTCTATGAATATTTGTTGAAAATCAAATTTATAGCTAGGTTTTCAAGAATTAACAAATGTTACATCCCGTTTCAACCCATGACTCTTTAAAATCCTTCAAGTATTAATCTATATGGACAAAACTTCTTTACAAAAGAGATCCCCTCAAGTCATGCATACGAGTTCTTTTTAAGCTCTTTCTAGCAGCAATAATGGAATCCCACATGGGTTGTTAATAGGGTGAGTAGGAAGCATTGATTAGGAAGCTTCTTTGTATTGCTTCTTCGAATTGTTATCTAAGGTGGGTAAAGTTTGACTTGGTTGGGAAGCATTGGCAATGGCAAAGGTGGGGGACGCTGTAAAATAACTTTGAATGCTCTTCTCTCTAGGTTGAATTTCATGAGGGGGGAGGAACATTACAAAAGGCATTCCTAACATTGTTAAAAGGGATAGACGAAGAGCCTTCAAATTCAACAATACAGTTTGCTAGATATCTAGAAGTCCTCATCATGGCAAAGTAGCCTCTTCCTTCCTATTTTAGCATTTCTCTTGTTTTGCCTAACCTTGTCTTCAACAACTCTCTCAAACTGATATTCAATTCCAATATGAAGTATCCAATCTCCTATAATGCCGCCTTGCATGGAGCAGCTTGGCCTCTTATACCAGCCAAGTATTGTTTCAACCTATGAATCTCACCACCTCGCCCCCCACCCTTTTATATGTTTCTTGCTATATTTGCAATTCATCCCTTCATCAACAAGATCAGGATCCATGCAAAGTTTTTGACTCTTGGTATCATCATAAATTTAAATAGAGAAAAATCTGCAACTCCAGATATGCAAAGCCTATCTTAATGAAATCAACTATTCCATATGAAATTGTCCTGGCAAAAGCCGGGGCTTTCCCCGTTGAAGCATCACTAGCCAAAAATGGCAGCTCGAGAGAAGTTAGATAGAAGAAAGAGCACGTGGATGAAACAAAACATCAAATGGACGAATAAGTGGGGTATTAGCATAAGAGAATGTCCAAATAACAAACAAGAAATAAAAAAGTATGTGCAAGGAAAGTATAATGAAAACATGTGGAAAGGACCGATTGGGAGGAAAAAGGAATACTATATCAAGCATTTCAATCCTACATATGACCATACACAAAAGTCCTACATACGAGTGGAAATAAAATGGAAAGCAAAAATGTTAATCGCTCAAATAAGAACTAGTTCGCATCAACTTAGATGTGAAACCAGATGATGGATGATACCCAAAGAGGAGTGGGAAGATATAAGGTGTAGTTAATGCACTCAAGAAGTGGTAGAGACAGAATGGCACTACATCATGGAATGTTCAACTTACAAGGATATCCGGATCAATTATATTGAGACACTAAAAGTGAACAACTTGAGTAATTTGTTTGAAGAGAAGATAATAAGAACTGCAGACTCCCTGGTCAAGATACACAGTAGAAGATCCAAGATGCAGAAAGAAAAGGAAATTTAGGCGCAATGTTTAGCTGGACGTGATTAAAACACTTCATTCGTTTATTCATAATATGCAACATTCAAACTTCAAACTAGTAGAAGGTTGAAGCAACAAACCTTGTAAGACAGATTTCAGATCTGCAAGGGGAAAAAACGAAGGCAAATATAACTGTTAACAGACATCTGAATGACATCAATGGGCAGTTGGCACCATAATCCAGTACACAACTACTCCAAGCTTGAAGATGACCTGTTATCTCCTCATCTAGATGCCAAAGCTGTTGCAAACAGTCCAAGAGGGTTGCCAAACAAACTCCAAGCTCACTCTAAATCACATGCTCCAAAACTACAAATGCTCAATGAAAGAGGAGTAGGATTTTGGGTTTAGGTAGAATTCTAAAATTTAAATATACATGAAGAAAAGAAAATTAACTTTTCTTTTCAAAACTGCACCGCAGTAAGGATGGGGACCAACTCGGTCCTAGTTCAAGTTGGTTGGATTTAAAAACACTAGTCCATACTGATCTGGAGTCAGAAGCAAGGCTGCAATTAGTGTCACATTTTTTGCCTCACAGATGAAAGCACCATTAACAACAAGGTGATTCTCTGGGTGGAAGCGTGTTAAAAATCAATGCTTTTCAAGACTTTAATGCAGCCCAGAATTTCACCTCTCTGACCTAAGCAATAATTATGAAAGAAACTACAATCAAGCTACATACAAAGTATTTTGCATTTAGGCACTCCATATTTTTCTTGTAACCTATGGACTCTGCAGCTAAGTTATATAAAAAGAGACTTTTTCCTTTAGGAGGTTCTATATTTTCCTTGCAAATTCTGGGTTTTAGAATGTTTCCTCTTCTTTTTGAAGAGACATAGCACCAATATCACTCTACAATCCTTCAACACACGTTACAAATTAAGAGAACAGAATAGTGCATCAATTACCGCAATAAACATGCAAAATCATTATCCTGTAGGTTCATAGTTCAGGGTCTCAATAAAAACTGTGAATAGGAAAGAAAGGAAATCAACATACCTGATGCTTTTCCTTCCATTTTGAGAAGAACCCTTTACCCGACAAATGGACTAAATGATCTCTCATTTCATCATTCGTTACAAGCAAACATTTGAATCTCACAGCTGCATATAGCCAGTACCTGAAGCACACAATTGCCATCTTAGATACTAAGCAACTAATAATGGTTATTCTGAAAAGTGAAGAAACATGCACCAGAGGGATGTGGAGCACAAGAGTAGTGCATCCTGACCTAAGGGCTTAGAGATCCAATCCAAACATATAAACATCTCATGACCATTTCTTATAGTTCATCTTTTAAGGAGGACAACCTTGGCTTGATTTAGCTACTAGATATTTTGTCCTTGTCGATTAGAATCTAGATGAAAATTTGATTGGTGGCAGAGAGAATTGAGCAGTTCATGTTAGCAAAACATGAATTTGACAGTAGTTTAACATTTCTCCTTTTAAGCAGCACAAGTTCATTCAAAGTTCAAACTGTAATCTTAAAATGTTAAGAGTCATTATTTGTCAGAAACCTGTTTGTGTGAATGCTAAGAAATTTTGTTTTTATTCAAGCTCTTTTATGCATCATATTTGTTTTCATACTTCCATTTTTCTCTAGAATTTAGATGCTCTCACATGCACTAGATGTCCCTTTATGTGTGTTGTCTTCATTGGAATGCCATGTTCTCTAAACCTAAGTTGCACAAAATGTGGAAACATGTACAAGTTTCGAAGAAAAAAAAGGCTTGGAAACATGACCCCCCCCCCCCCCCCCCCCAAAAAAAAAAAAAAGGTATAAAAAATACAAACTATATAGATATACATTTTTTTCTAAATAACACATTATCTTGCAAGAAAAAAATAAATATACATAAATGACATTTCATAGTGAAACCAATGTCTATATTAAGTTTTAACTTTCATAGATGATTACATGTTGCAAAATCCCATAGTTTTGTGGTGTTGACTAATGCCAGTCACATACCCTCATGTATAATAGAATCCAGTGGAAACGCTACAATCTGCCCAACCATAAAATCCTGAAAATTGTTAAGTTTACTGAAGTTCAAATAGAATATGAAATTTTACTTTCTCCATATGAAGTCCAATGAGGTTGTAACCACTATTAAACACCATGAATCAATCGATGTTAATGTTAAAAATTTAAATAAAAGGATAGAAAAGGTCAAATAAAAGAGAATGTGTCACACGAGTGCAAGACTATCCCAATTGTAGTTGTAGATTCCTCTAGTAAAAAAATAAATATATAAAAGAGACAGTTAAGAATGTAAGATAATGGTGAATGGATAGAAAAGGTAAGATAAAGGAGAATGTCTAAAAGGTAAGATAAAGGAAAATATCAACTTCTACTTTAAGAATTTAATATTACCAGGAATTACCAACATGACAAACTCCTCATAGCTCAATCCCTTATCTGTGTTTTGCCTTAAGGGTCATTACCACAAACAAGACAATATTTTCCTATGGATCCCATACCCCTCGTGGACACTTAGGTGGTCTCAAAAAGTTTGCTAGAAATCGTCAAAATGAGCTTGGAAAAGCTTTTGAAACGTCACTAGAATCATTGAAACACATTGGAAACGTTGCCACACTTATCATACAATGTTCCAACTTCCCAACAATCCCTTAAGTTTGAACTTCGTTTTGCCTTCAAGAGTCATTGGACCAGACAGGATAATATTTTCCTATGGGTCCAACACCCTTCACAGACACTTGAGTGGGCCCGAAAACTTTTCAGAAGCACTAAGACAAGCTCAAAAAAGCACCCAAAACATCACTCAAAGTCACTAAAATGCCTTGGAAATGTTATAACTTGTCAATCATATCATATGGTGTAATTTGGAAATGTCGTACAATAGTCAACGACGTTTTCAAGGCATTTCAGCAATTTCTAGTTAATTTTGGGCACCTTTTTTTTAATCTCGTCTCAGTGATTTCCAACAAAATTCCTAGGTGCACCTTGAAATAACTTAAAATACTACCAACAATGTTTCCAAGGTGTTTCAGGCATTTCCAGTGACGTTTTAACTACTTTTTCGAACTCATTTCAATGATTTTCGATGATGTTTTCAGACCCATCTAGGGTACAAGGGGCATGAGACTTACAAGAAAATATCACCTTATATATGTCACTAACCCTTAAAGGCAAAACAAAGATAGCAGATTGAGCTATGACAAGTTCGCCACCTTCATAATTACAGCAGGGTCAATAGCATTTCCAAGGTATTTCATACTCATTTCAACCTTCCCAAACATTTTGGGTGTTGGGAAATAAGCAAACTAGGTGTTTCTTCAACTAGCCTAACATGCAATATGTGTTGAAAACCATTACAAAACACTTTGGTTTTGTAAAGAGATTAGATTCATATTTCAATTTAGGTGATTGAATAGAAATTTATTTAAAATTTATTATCCAGTCCAAGTCCCTACTGAACTTAGTAACTCCTGGAAACCTATGTACAATATGTAAAAGCTAAGATGACCCCAAAAATGAGAACAACAAGAGCAATAACCACCAAGATCAACCCTTTGAAAGTTGCATTTCCTAGTTTTTTTAGATGGAGGCTTTTGCTTGCAATAATGTTTTGTCTAAAAGACAATACTTAAATCACCAGAAACCCAAATTGAACTCATCATACAAAACCCTTGATTTGAGCTGCAACTTGTGTAGTAGATTTAGATTTCGTGTAATACAAGGAAAAAAGGGATTAGAACAAATGATCATATTGTCCAATCATCAATATCAGTAGTCGAGACTGAATATACATGTCTGGGATATCCCCAAAATCGTCCCAGAACATCCCCAACATCTACCCATAACATCCCTGAAATTTGTTTAGAACATCCCTATATCTACCTAGAATAGTCCCTAAATCCCCAATGAAGTCCCTGGCAATTTGGGGACGTTTCTTGGGCTTTCAAAAGTCCCCAAAAATGATGGGATGACGATTATAGGGTTTCCCTTGCTTTTTGGGGGGAGTAAGGTAGGGGAGAGGAAAAAGAGGAGCAGGTCCCCGTGCAACACACTAACACACACATATTGCTAGTTTATGTATGTTTTAGTGTTAATTTGGCAGCTCAAGGACAAATTCCCTCCTTTGGACAGCCTTCCTCAGCCGGAGAAGACCCTCTTTGCCCTTAGAAGAATTTAATTTCGTCAAGGAAAAACATATTTTAATGTGAAAACCCACGTGCACAAAAGTTCAGGTCGGCTTCAATGAAAAATTGGGTCTCCTAAAACCCATCCTCAAGGCACATCACTTTGGAGCATCCTCTACACATTCATTTCTTCTCTTCTATGGTTCGTACAGCTCTGAAAATCGCAAGTTCATTTCACATGTGCGAGGAGGAGGAGGTCTCTTTCTTTTGGCTGAAGTTTGACTTCTGTTTGGCACAGTTTGACCAGCTCATTGACCAACTTTGACTTGTCATTTTGACATGTTTTGACCTGTTTTGGATCTATTTTTGGAGGCCACGTTCTTTGGCACAAAGATCAAGGTTTTCTGCATAGTTTGACTTATGCTGACCACAAACATTGACCATAGGGAATCTGAAGTTTGACCATGGACTTTCTCTCTCCTTTGACCAACTATCTGCTCATTGTTTATTATGGGTTTAACCAATATTTGAAGGTTGATTGTGATGCTACCTTGACCGAGTTGTTTGGAGGAATTTGATCATTGACTTGTGGACTGGTTAGGCCATATTTGACCACAGTTGACTATGGCAGAATTCTAGACTTTGACTTGTTGACCAAATTTGACTTTGATGCTCATCTATTGGATATTAATTGGTTGATCTCTTAGATAGTCAACCAATTGACTTTCTTTTGTTGATGAATTGAATCATTGTCTCTCTACTGAACATTTGATGACAATCTAATAAGAAGAAAAATTTGAAAGGGTTTTTCCCTGGTCTTTGACCAAATCTTGTGTCTATTGTCATTGCTCTTGATTGTCTTATATTGTACATTGCATTTATTATGCTATCTACAAATGTTAGTTATCGTTGGAAGATTAAATTTGATTGCTACATGAAGAAAAGATTGGGCTAAGTGATTGCAATAGCATAGAACAGTGGAAAATTAGCATGGTATCAGAGCTAAGGTGAAGACAAGCCCAAGGAATCAAGAGACAAGAGCAATCATATTTGGAAGAAGCTAAAGGAGCCTATTTATCTTGGTCAAGATGTCTATTACTTCAAAGATACAAAGAAATTGGGTGACTTATCAAACTTTGTTGCTTGGAAGATCAGGTTGGAAGTCATTCTAGATGACAATGATGTTTTGGAATATGTGGAAGGAAAAGTAACTCATCCACCGGAAAATGTTATAGATTGTACAGACTGACTGCTATTAAATTCAAAATATAAAGATTGTACAGAATGATATGTAAACACTGATTCTGCGTACCTGATTCTGCGTACCTGATGTTGATCACATTGCTCCAAGTTTTCTGAGTCCATTACCAAACCAACTTATGCCTCCCTGCCTATCTGGAATCCACCTCTCTGGTGGTTCCCAGACCCAGAGGACTCCGAAATGGATGTCCACTGGCCCCCGTGCCCAAAACTCCAAGAACAGCTCAAATCCCGATTTACAGTTACAAAATTGAGCCCTCTGCTCATCCCTGCTCATCCCTCCAACAGACTGATTTTCTTTTTCCCTTACTTCTCCTTTCGACTATGTTTATATAGGGAAGGTTTCTCCCCCCAGAAATCCCACCCCCTTTTTCTCCAATTAATATCAAGATTTAAGCTTATCCATTTAAGATATTTTCACTGAGTTGGTTATTTAAGATATTTTCACCGAGTTGGTCATTTAAGATATTTTCACTGAGATTTCACCCTTATCATCTCAACCGACTTCGAGAATAGTATATTTTCCTTTAAGTACTTTATTGTGAATTGTCCAAGATTTATGAAGTAAAGTAATCTTGTCCATGGTAGTAATGATTATTTATTATTAAATAAAATTTTATTAATAAAATAAATAAATATATTTTATTGTTCTACTTAATAAATAAGGTATTAATTAATACTTTCTTAAAACTAATTCATTTTCTTTCATAGACATTTATACGATTAAATTAGTATGTATACTAGTGCAATGCCTGCGATGCATGTGTATGTAGCTATCATACACACGTCTCGTAAGCATGCTAATAATCAATGACTTAAGTTGGGTCATTACATACACCCCTCCTTCAAAGACAACTTCGTCCCGAAGTTGAGTTTATTTAGCATTTATTTTAATGATTAATATAATTTGTGTAAGGATTACGTCCCGTAAAACTTTTTATATATATATAAATTTAAAACTTTTATAGGTTTACAGCTTTAATAGTCGTACCTTGTCCTAACTAGGTTCCCAAGCTATTCTAAAATCATCCTATCCTTCCTAATCTCTTCCGCTCCCATCCTATCCGTCCTCTACTGGAGTATGCTATGGCGTCAGTTATACTGTCCTAACCATTCATAACTCTAAGGATGGCAGCGTCAACTAAATTGACCTGATTTCCTCGTAGGCATCCGGCAGTCATCATCACACGTCTAGGGGAGCGTGACTCACACAGTCCTCCCATGACTCCAGGTTTTGGAGGATTAACAGTGGGCAACACCTCCACCCCTCCTAGTAGAATTAGGGTCAATACCCTATTATGGAATCTCATTGAGCCTCAATTGTTCTTGGAGTTTTGTCATCACGAAGTTGGTTTGGTAATGATACTATCTGCAATGTAAACACTTGCCCACAAATTATAACATATGCATCGATATATTCAAAATCAATTATATTTAGATGACGATTTTCTATGCATTTTAATAAACGTTCATCTATGGTATTGATCTTTGAGTTCATATAACATACCAATATATCTGTAAGTTCATTTTCACATCTAGTAGTCAAGTGTATTCATTATTTTATTTCCATCTCATCATTCATATTGGTATGTAAAATAAAAATAAAATTATAAATATCACATCCCTAACATAAGTCATGATTTATATAGGTATTCATGTACCAACAACATTAAGCATAATAATTGGAAATCATTCTTTCATGTATTGATTGTGCATGAAACTTATGGTTTCCAGTCCTACATGTTTAACGCTAAACATAGGTATAGCTGTTAGTTGTGAAAGTCCAAGGATGTGGAAGTGGTGAACGAATAATAACATTAACATGACTCTGAGTACACAATGTGGAGGAAAACTTCATCATTGAGAACCTTGGAAAGGACATCAAGGAACCAGTAGTAGGGTCAGATGGGTCATGCGTGACGGAAAAAGTTGCTAACAAAGAAGAAGAAAAGATTGAGAGAGAAAAATTTCAAGGTCAAGACTTTAAAGATTGGTGTTGAATTTGTTTCATTACAACTGGAGAATGTGGGCTCTCACTAGGTAGTGTGTTCCCAGATGATAGTGAAGAATCTGTGAAGGAGTGTGCCATTCCTTTGGTGCTTTGATCACATTGAGATTGCAGTAACTGACGTAGGTTGTTCAGAGTCCAATTTTATGTCGTTTTTTGAATGTGCAAAACCCAGTGGACATTAACGTCAGTAGGCAGTGAAATTAACATCGATAATTCGGTGAAGCATATCGTAGGGAAGAGACAATGGTTTATATTCATCACTGGATGAATCCAGTCAGAATGATGTAAGAATGCACGTTACATATGCTCTGGATGAAGTTTCTGTAATGGTACATTTGCAAGGTTGCCATGGTATGTCTAATAATAAAATAAAATAAAATAAAAATGACTAACTTTAGTGAAACTCTAAGAAATTTCTGTGGAGGAATTGGGAGAAATGCTTGTTTGATTATCAGAGAAATGCATACCATAGAGATTGTTGAACTAGACATCACAAGGTTGGATTGCAAGAGGTTTTAAAATCTCTGGTGGGATTACAATTGTTTAGAAAATGATGATGGACAAACAATTGTCAATTCTTGCTGGAATTAGTTTACACCAGTAGTCACCTATCCATAAAACTTAATGACCTTAATTTTCACTAGACTGCTAGATTTTGCAGTATTATTTCCCTTTAGCATATATTTCAAATCTGCCACTATTTTGTTCATACTTTAAAAGATTTGAAAACAAAACCTATATATAACAATTTTGCTCAAATCTATAGCAGATAAGCTTGTTCAATCCTAACATAATTGACTGCTTAGTCAATAACTTAGAATGAAAATTGATAGCTTTTGTAAATTTCGCGCATCATACTCATCCAACCAGTCAGCTCCAACAACCTTAAAACATGCTATCATTTTCATGTTCTGAAATGAATTCTTATCAAAACATATCAAGTTGATTCTTACAAATATTATTTACTAGACAGGATATGCCTCAGCCAAAAAAATGACTCTCTTTGAAATGGTATTATTTACTATCCATTGTTGTTGTTGAGCTTGAACATATATAATTTGTGGCACGTTGGATGTAAGCAACATGAATAATTTCTCATTTGACAATCAAGAAATTGAACATTACAATTGACTGTGTTTTGCATCTTACCTTTTTACTGTGTTAACAATACATTCTGATACCTCGTATAGATATATATATATATATATATATTTTAATTTATTCTATTCTGGTTGAACTTTTGAATTTTCTCTCATTTTTTTTCTATAGTGTCTTGTATGGTTGATGATGATTCTATTTCTACTTAGCATCTTCAAAATTTCCTCTACGATGTGCTCATACAATATTATGGAGGAAAAGCAGCTCTTGTATTTTGCTCTACAAGAAAAGGAGCTCAGGAAGCAACATTCCATCTCTCTCTCAAACAGTAAAGAGTTTTGGATTTTATATAGTCAATGGACCACTTGAAAGACTACAACCAACTACTCTTTCAAGCAGTGATAAACAAATGCAAGCTTGTATTCAATGCTGTGAGGGGTATCACAATCGTAGTCTTTGTTTAAATGATAGAAACCTTGTTGAAGGCCTTTTTCTAAAGGATGATTTACAGGTTCTATGCACTAGAAATATATTAGTGCATGGTATCAATTTAATGTAAGGTTTGAAAATAATTTAAACAGCTTTTAAATTTAATATAACATTGATTAAATATGCTCTCTCACTCTATATATATATATATATCCATTTATAGATAGATATATATATATATATATAATTGGATTAATCAAGAAGCCGAGACTGAAATCTGTGAGGGGTTTTGGAAAGAGGCTTCAGGACTATGGCCATCGTTCTAGCAGCGTAATGAGGGGTATACCACTCAAATATGAAGATGAACCCCTTTTCAATGACATGGCTGGGAGAAGAATCCTTTTCAATTTTCCCCATACTAGGGCTATTGGAATCTTCCTCAATGATAGAAACATCCTCTTTGGCGGAATTAGCATCACCTTGAAACATAAAGAAGAAACCCTTGCCATCCTCTCCCTCCCTCTCATTCAGCACTGGGATCTCAGTCTCTAGCCTTTCTATTGTATCTCTACACTTATACTATATATATATATATATATATATAATATATTATAATAATATATATATATTTGTTAAATACAATAGCTTATCCAGATATGTAGTTATGCTTCCTTACTTTCACTTTCAGAGTTGTTATAGGAGTTGCTTTCGCAGTCCCACACTTCGTTCACATTAGGTAAACCTTTAGGTCCCATTGACCTACCCTTTGTGGTCATTAATAAAATTATTCAATCTTCTCTGATAAAATATAAAATTAAGAGAGTTTACTGTGACAATTCATTCTTTTCTTTCCCCGTGCATATGTGCTTTATACAAACCAACAAAATTGTCAAGAATTTTCAAAGGTACTTAACAACTATGATGGATATATTTATTACTGTGTGCATTTGTATTCTACTTCTTTCACTTTCATTAATCTACTTCTTTCACTTCCATTATTATTTAGTTAGAACTCTGATTTAGCTTGATGAGATTCCTAATTTCTCTGGAGAATAATTGCATTAATTTTGGACTAAAATTATACTATTATTATTATATATATATTTGCTTCCAGCTTGTAGCCTAACAGGGATAACAACAGATGCATCAGGTTGCAAAGGAAGAGCTGACTGTATCATACCCAATAGAAATTATGCTTTTCTGTTGCTTCCCCGAAAGGGAAATATTTGCCCAATCATAGCATCCAAGATCATTGCTTCTGAGCTTCCAAGGACGTGGCTTGGGCAAAAACATGATAGCCAGTGGCCAAACTGGCTTATCTGATACGTGTGGTCTCTCCCTCGTTACAGTACTTAAACATTCATAACATTGCAAGTAGTTAGAGAGACCACTGATTGAAATGTTAAGAATAACCAAATAAATGATTAAAGAAAGACTTTAATAGTACATATGGAATTCAACTCAACTACTATTAAGAGATTTAAAGATTAAAAACCCCAATTCCTTGAAAATAAAGTGAATCACAACAATGGGACAAATAAGCAAAAAATAATGCCCATGATCACTGAAAGGAGTCTAACGGAAGGGGTGTACAGTACATATATCTACTGTTTTAAAAGGGAATGAATAGAGGAGTCAGAAGACATATCCGACAGTAAATTCAGATCACTACTATCCCTCAGGCTACACAAAAACAAAACAAAACCGCCAACGAAAACAGAATTCCCTGGGAATGACTAAAGCGTGTCAAAGATTTCCTCCATGGGAATACTCCTATACCGAAAACGAAATATTGCATCTTCTAAATGTGCCTAGATATCTCCTTTAAAGAGAGAGAAACGGAGCAGACATAGAAGGCATATACCGGAATTGGTGGTACCAGCCATTAGCAAATTTATGCCTGAAATGATAGTCTTGGTTATTGGTCAAGACTCCAGTGCAGTGAGTTCTGTTCTATTTGTATTTTGTTTCTTTGCATGTTTGTTCAGTTGTTATTACAATTTTACAATACTGTACATTGAGAAATTACCAAGCACACAGCAGAAACTGTGAAGGAAGCATTTCAAAAGATGAGCTGCATTGACCAACCAAATAGTAGTGTAAAAAGGGAACCACCATATAAGCTCAAGCTCCTGACAGTGAGAATGTGTCCATATGATTCTTTTACCTGGCTGGTACTGTATCATATAGTCTTGTTAGGGCCCACGTATTGTGTTTGCATAGTCTTACTATAGGAACTGAAATACTCAATACTAGCGTGCAGGTGCCCTCCTTGACCACCAAATCAATTTGACGAAGTCCAAAACATAGCAAAAGCATATATAGGAAGAGAAATAAACCAAAGTAAAGTGATTAGTGTTTGTCTTGTCCAAACTAATGATTAGGTCAGAGAATATAAATATAAATTATATTTAAGAAAGATGTATTACATCTGTATCTATGAATGAAGAAATAAGGTAGAAAGAGCCGTCAAACATCCCACTACCTTTTGAGTTTTCGGGGACCATCAGCTAAGAAACTTGTGCCCTCTGGATTCTGAATTATAGAAACCTGAAGAGAAATAAATATTTGCATGCAAAATTAATCCATTGTAGGTTTTGAAATGGCTAGAGTAAAAATCCAAGAGACTCAGGAATCTAATTTCATTCCTTTCTTTAAATTTCTTCTCTACTTATTGCGCATATACCGGAAATAAACTCAGATCACTATAATCCCTCGGGCTCTTGCTGTACAAGGCACTCTCGACTTCTCTCAAGGCTACCCTTGCTGCTGCCGTTTCACGTAAACCTTCACTGCTTCCATGGACTCGCCGTCCACAACCATCTTCCGCCGTAATCCGCTTGCGCTGCAGTCCACGAGACTGGCCACCGAGATGAAGAGGAAATCCTGCGCGATTTCTTCTAACCAATCTCCTGTGTATGAAATTGATTGTACAGGCGGAATGTCTATAATGCAAAGACATTCGAACTGTTCTCATGTGCATTTAAATTGATATTACAGGTGAACATGAACGAAAAACATTAGTTATCTTTAACAGGCGGTATAACCCAACGTTATCGAAGGATTTTAATCTGAGTGTTGACACGTCGGTGTGTAGATGTATCGCCGACTCCTTGCGTGGCATTTTCAACAGGCGGTGGTTGACATACGTCATAGTTTTCGACACCCAACGCCACTGAGCCTTTCGTAATATCACACCGACATAGTTACCCGATCCTTGTTTTATTCCCCTTGATCAATTCACCTCCCTTTCGTGCCCGAGATTTTGTGTTATCATCTCCTGCGCCATTCACATCTGCATCTGCATCTACATCTCTTGATTGGAATTTTGCTAATTAACCTGGCCGTGGGCTTCTCTGACTTATTTGCTTAGGCCTAGCAGCCCTCTCTGCCATAGCCTTGAGCAATTAGAGGCCTGTTTTTTATTGTATATCAGTTTAGGTCTAAAGTCCTTTAGTTGCAGGGGTAGCTTGAGGATGTGGAATGGTTTTCATATTTTTTTTTGAGGTTTATTCATTGTGATCTAGGTCTGCACCTTGGCATCTTGGCCTTTGAAACAAGACCGCAAGCCTCCACGGCCTCAAATCCTTTCCATTGGGCCTTATTTGCTCACTGTTACATATTTCTGATCAGAAGTAGTTGTTGCAGACCCTAATAATAACAAGATTCGTAAGAGTAAGACTTTAAAACACTTAAGAATAGTCACATAACAATCATAAGAACAATCACAGGTGTCTTGCTCTTGTCTCAATGTATCTTTGGTGATAAACACTGTCATCAGGTGACTGCTCTTGCTACTACAGTTGACTGATTGTGTTACTTCAGTAGTCTGATCTGAGCTTACAGTAACATCGCTAAAGTTTAACATGGTGCTCCTGGCATTAAATTGGTAATTGCGCATTGATTTTTCTTCCTCGGCTCTTGATAATTGCTCTTGGCTGAAAAAAGTGATTGATATACAGTGGCTACAGCAATCTAATTTCTTGTTGGCAGTGGTAAATTTGAGAGGTCTGGTGTATCTTTGAAAGCTGATATTAGCATAGCAGATCTTGTCAAGGCCTTTGCCACTAACCATCTTGCTTTTTGTTTTCGTCTTTTAAAAAGTTGCATTGCATGATCAGATTAGTTGCATTTCGTTGTTGCATTGCATGGTTCAGTCCTTAAATCACTGTTGGTAATCTCATTATCTTAAGATACTGTGCTTAAAAAGAGCCACTGGTTTCTAAATTGCTATATAACAAAGTGAAACTCTAAAATAAGTGACATTTGTAACATTGTGTGATTATCACTGAAAGTGTTTGTGTTTCAAGTAAAATTTCATAAGTTGCAAGTATTTGGTTAGCATTGAGTTTAATTGAATTAACCTAATCCAACCACCTAATTCACATTTTTACGTGGTTGCTAAGTCACTTAACATTGTTCATATTGAAACACTTAGCAAACTAGTCATATTTCCTAACTTGCATTAATACTTGGTCTAGTTTTATTGCTGATCTAAGTAGTGTGTTCCTCTCTTGTTTCCTGTTAGCAATCTCATTTTCCATCTGACAAGTGTGATATCTCTATAAATTTATTGCTTGTCCAACTGTCTAAATAAGTGAGAACATCTAATAAAGATATTATTATCTAAAGGCATTGTGGTTTTGCTCTAACATCTAATTCTCATCTAATGGTTTCATTGAGTGGTTTGGGAACATCATTATAAGTTGAAGATCTTGTATTTTGTAAGCATATTGGCATCATATTAATATTTAAAGCAAATCTTGATATCATTGTCATCTCTTTTAAGCATTGCAGTTTAAGTTGGCAAACTATTTTTGTCACCTTGATTGCAAGTTGAATAATTGTCCTAAATTGATTATCTTCAGTGTAATTGGAGCTGATTGGACTTTACAGAGTGGAGAAACTATGTCTATTTTGACATTGAATTACATGCTCAATTATAAGATTCGAGAGGAAAAATAATTCAAAATAATTGGAGAACAGAGAAAAATAATTGGACTTTACAGAGTGGAGAAACTATGTCTGTTTTGACATTGAATTACATGCTCAATTATAAGATTCGAGAGGAAAAATAATTCAAAATAATTGGAGAACAGAGGAAAATAATTGGACTTTACAGAGTGGAGAAACTATGTCTGTTTTGACATTGAATTACATGCTCAATTATAAGATTCGAGAGGAAAAATAATTCAAAATAATTGGAGAACAGAGGAAAATAAAAATATTTAGGTACAATAACCTGTAAAAGGGTTTTTATCATGAACCTGTAATTAGTTTCCTGAAATTTTACCAAATTAACTAATAGAACCGCTGAGGTTAGCTGATATTTGAATTAAACAACATAAGAACTTCTAATGAGGCCTGAAACCCTGTATGTATTGTCATGGAGTTTTCAACAATAAGATAAGTAACCTTCTAAACAGACTTAATCAGATCCGAGAGTTTGAACCATGGCTCTGATACCATATGTAAAGACTTCCTTGCCATTTAGTTCAACATATATAGATTGTACAGACTGACTACTATTAAATTCAAAATATAAAGATTGTACAGAATGATATGTAAACACTGATTCTGCGTACCTGATTCTGCGTACCTGATGTTGATCACATTGCTCCAAGTTTTCTGAGTCCATTACCAAACCAACTTATGCCTCCCTGCCTATCTGGAATCCACCTCTCTGGTGGTTCCCAGACCCAGAGGACTCCGAAATGGATGTCCACTGGCCCCCGTGCCCAAAACTCCAAGAACAGCTCAAATCCCGATTTACAGTTACAAAATTGAGCCCTCTGCTCATCCCTGCTCATCCC
>APFE030889719.1:0-16958 GCA_000404065.3 Pinus taeda | reverse complement strand
GGTGCAAGCACCCCACACTTCCCATGCATGTGGGATGGGGGATGCGTGGGGAAACGTTTCCCACGTTCCCCTTTTGGGAAGACACATGGGGGAATGTTTCCCCAGTGTGGGGGACGCATTTCCCCAAAAAGGGTGCTTGTGGGCATTTCACCTCAGTAAGGGCTAGGCGTCCCTCCTTAATTTGGCTTGAAAACAATAATTTGAGTAGGGAAGCTTAATATTCAACCTTAGGGCCTTACTAATGCTATGTCATTAATGGTAACTTTAAATGCTTAAAGTAAAAGTGACATTCTCCTTAATTGACTCAGGATTACCATTAATTGACTCAGGATTTTTGAGAGTGGTTTTGACCTTATTGGATTTCATATGGAGAAAGTAGAATTTTAGATCCCATTCAAAATCCATCAGACTTGATAGTTTTCAGGATTTTAGGATTGGGGGGATTGCAATGTTTCCATTGGATTCTATCGCGTATAAGGGTTTGGCTCTAGCATTTAATCAAGAGCACGGAGCCCAAAAGCACCGCTTTTGAGGGGGGATGTGTCCCCCCTCGATTTTGTCTAATAAACCTTGAAATTTAAAAATAAAAAGAAAAACAATTAAAGAAAAAGGAAAAATACATAACAAATATCAAAACCTAAACTAATTTGCAATCCCTAACTCACTCATTCGACTTACCAATCTTACCTCTACTTGGCTTGCTGCGCAGTACTATTTGACTTACCAGTTAATTGTTGCCTCTCCTCCCCCATGACACTCCTTCAAAGGTCATTGTCCATTTTTAATTTTTGATTTTAAATTTCGAGTCTTGATTCTAGATTGGATGACCTTAGACTGATTCTTTGACTCAGCCAATAAGATCAGCAAGTTGAAAAAAATCTCATTTTGCCGATTTTACCGCGATGTTGGTATCAACGATTTAAATCAATGTATCAATATTTTAATATTTTTGTTTCATTAATGGTTTATAAATCAGTATTTCATTATTGAATCTTAATCTAAATCATGTTTAAACTTTATACAAATTACAAATTTGAATTTAGTACTATTTTATTGTTCACTATTAAGTATTTTACGTTGCATAATGATGAATTTGCATGGGATGAATTGTTATTGTTGGGATTTTATTATTATTACTTTTATATTTTTCGAGAAGCGGACCCCTATGCTAGGCTCCCGACATCCGCCCTGCCCCTTTGAATTTGCCCAAAATTTGGGGCTGCTTCCACACGACCGCCATGTGTGTCTCCATGCTCCTGCACTCCCACATCCTATAAACTTGGTGGAACATTGTATTTTCGCCACTCCTATTGGAAGCATAATACTTTCCAACAGATCAACCATCGCCTCAAGTGATTTCCAACAATCATTAGAAGTCGAAGAGACCTCCTGGAATACAAAACCAAGGGTCACACAACCTGTATTAATATGTATCATATGAAGGAGAAAATAATCTCACACTTATTTTAATTTCTATCTAATTTTGTGAGTGAGTTTAACATGGTATCAGAGCAGGGCTCGCTCAGAAAAGTGCCTCAACATTTTTGCTATTCTGAGCCCATCACTCATTTGTCTTTGCTTGGCATTTATTTCCTTTGCACTCTGTAGCGATGGTTTCTCTGTCACCGATTCTGTGCCATCTAACCAATTAGGTATCAGATCTTGGTTTGGCTAAAAACACCTCTGCCATTCTGAATCCACTCTGTCTTTGGCTAAACCAAAAACTTAGCGGGGTCTCATTTTGTAGTGCTCCAGTCACATGGAGAACCATCTCTGCCTTCTTTCCGAAATCAAATTTAAATTGCACTAGGGGTCTCTCATCAGACAACACCTGAGTCCAATTTAGAATGCCTCGTTATAGCATGTCATCTAGCAAACTCAACATTATTTGCCAATCTTGACCTTGTCAGAGCTGAGCATTTATTTTGCTCATGCATGTATGTGGTAACAGACTTGACTGTGGTTGATAGTGAATAACATACCCCTTTATCTAACTCTGCGTTTCTTCTGTCATAACCATTCACGTCCTCTCTCTATTTGATCTCTCTCCACTTGGGCGTTACCCTTCACATTTGCCATTTTGTGAATGCTATGTGGTTTGAAGCTTCCTTGGGATTTTGTGCCTCGACAAGCATTCTTACAGGAAACTCTGCCAAACTACATTTTGATCAAGCTTTTGTAGTAGGAGCATTTTGTTGAGCGTGTTCTGAGATCAAGATTTCTTCCAATCTTTCCATTTTGGCCTAGTCCTCTTTCTGTTTTGGTTGGGCATTGTTGGCCTCTTTCCATTTGGCTCCGTGAGTTTCTCCTGACGACTTGGATTTGCTTGAATGCAACATCGAATGACAACGTTTCCTGCATCACTTGGTTTCGCTTGAATGAAGGTGTTATTGGGCTTCTTTCTGTTGGCTCTGGGTGTCTTTATTGCAAGCGTGTTTTTGCTTCAGGGTTTGGTTCAGTTGGCTCTAAATGTTCTTACAAGAAACTGCTTGTGTGATTGAATTTTTGTGATTGCATCTTCGTTGGAGTATTTTTGGGGCAGGATCGATGGGGAAGAAAATAGTACTGTTGCAATGTATTTTTAGTCATATTTCTTGTCACTCTGAAATCAAGATTTCTTCTGATCAAACACCAACATACAACCTCAAAGGAAGCGATGGGCTCATGCATTTGCCAATCACACTTATTTGAGGGACATTTGTCAGTTATGTTGCTTGTACATGCTATTGATTTGCTATTAAGTGAACCCTGCAAAGTCACATTGACATCGATTCTTAGCTCTATGCAATTAACTAAAGGCCCTCAGTCCCCAATTCTGCTTTTTGCTATAGTGATACGATGTCCATGGATTGTTTCTAGAGGTAAAAGAGATCAATTCCCCTTTTCTCATTGTTGTTGAATCAATCGTGAATGTGTCACATACCTTGAATATTTTATTTAGTAGTTGAGACTGAATCCATTTTGGAAGAAAGTGGTGGAGCATAAATTATTTGTTGGTTGCTTTAATAAACAAGCATTTAAAGATGAAATTGAAGATATTTTTGTTAGGTTTGGTCTTGTCGATGACATATATATCATGAGAGATGAACATAAGCAGAGTAGAGGGTGTGCATTTGTGAAGTACCCATCCAGAGAAATGGCAACAGAAGCTATTAGTGGATTGAATGGAACTTATGTGATGAGAGGTTGCAATCAACCTTTGGTTGTATGATTTGCTGAGGCTAAGAGAGCTAAAGCTGGAGAATGAGAAATGTTCCTGCATTTGGGGGTCTAGGCTATGGTACAAAATTGCAAAGGCCATTTGGATCAAGGCCATCTTTTGGTGGTGGAGGGCACATGGGAGGATGTGGCATGCATTGAAATTGGTGCCCCATTGGTGTAGCAAGTGTGAGAAACCCATCTCCACAAGTTGGTTCCCATCCAGGATCCTTATATAAGTCCTTCAACTCCTAGTGGGAGATGAAGATTTTGGAGGACACTCACCGATGGTAGGCCCAACGAATGTTTCACAAATGTAGATGAATGGTCTGATTCAGGGATCTGTTCACACCTCTTCCATAATAGGTGGTCTTGCAAGGATGACAACCCCTTCTCAGCTCTCAGGTTTTAATTCACCTCTTGTAGAGGGGCAGTCTCAACCTCAAGGTTGGATAGCACCAATATGACAACCACTCCAGTTGCAACAACAGATGCAAACTCCATTTCAACATCAACATTCACAACGATTTGCTCAACAACCCCAATTTGGTCGGCTACCACTATCACGATAGTGATTATCTCAATGTGGACACTTACCTATCTGTCAGTCACAAGTGCAACAACATGCTTCTTCAAGTCTCCAACAGGTTGTTCCTGTGAGTATGCTAGTACAAGTTATGCAACACTATCACCAACAACAAGCGCAACCCCAACAACAACCTCTAATTACAACCCTCGTGTTTAAAAACGAGTCGAATTGGTGAAGTATTAGAGTTACTGAACACTCTACTACTCTATTGTTTATGACACATTCGAAATCAACAAGGCCATTCTCGTTGATATTCAAACCTATTTACAAAATGCACATGGCAAGATTGAGTTTCTTCATCTTGAATCTCAGCTCCAACGAGATGAATTACAACAAAGGAATCAACATTCTAAACTAGTTCTTGTTCAGAACAATCTTTGTTTGAGGTTGATTCCCATCAACATCTAGCACCTGATCATATTAGCGAGGCCACTTTAGAAGTGTAGATTCACATGCAGATGCAGAAGTTCAGCCTGCACTTCCCAAGCCCATCATCAGACCTTGGGAAGAATTTATTAACAACAGGCACAAAACTGGACTTGGATATGAAAAGGAAGTGACCTTTCACATCCCAGACTACTCTGAACCCTTCTAATTTTAGATTGCCAGGTTTCCTCAAGACAACCCATCTTCACTTGCTCTAATTCCACCCACTTCATATTCGCAAATGCCAACATTGTGATTGGGTTGGCCATGTGAAAGATCAGTGTTTCGATCTCCACCCTTGTGAGAATTTTGGAAAACATACTTAAACTGATGAATTACTTCTTGGAAATGGTCTTCAACGACCAAGATGATATATCGGTCATACCATAGAGTTCATTCTCAAGTATTGACACATCTTGCATTGGAGATATTTTCATCTTCTTACCTTGTATTTGACACGGGTGAGTTGATGGTCAACACTAGATTTTAAGTCATATTAGATGAGCTTCAACCAAAGCCTGAACTAGAGCCTGCAGCGAGAGTTAACCAATGCTAGAGTTAGAGCTGTAGCCAGAGAGAGACTCATGTTCCATGAGCATGATTAGGTTGTTGGTCTACCTTAAATCACCACCCGTAGAAGTTTGCGACTTCTACTATGCATCACATCAGTTTGTGGTCATCTTTAAACCATCATCAGGGAGCACTTCCATTTCGCAGAAGACTTCAACTTCTAGCTAGATGCAAAATTGTTCTAGGCATTGCTTCGAGCCAAGTTCTAGAGTTGGTGGACAACGTTAAACCACCACTGGTAGAAGCCTTAGCCTTCAAATTTTGCTACGTCATTTGGTTTGTGGCATTCCTTAAACCATCAGATTTAGAGAGCACATACAACCATTGGTTGCTATCCACCTTTGTATTTCACCTCTCTTCTTGGTACACCCCTTTGGATTAAAGGGGGGAATGTTGGAAACAAAACCCTTTGGGGATATGTGAATTTGGCTTCTTCACTTGAGAGGAAGACGAAAAGCCTCAAGTGAATACCAACAATCATGAGAAGTCCAAGAGACCTCCTGGAATACAGAACTAAGAGTCACACAACTTGTCTTAATGTGTATCATATCAATGAGAGAAGAATCTCAAACTTATTTTAATTTTTTTCTATTTTTGTGAGTGAGTTTGGCACCTACAACCACTTATTTTGTTAAGGCTTATTCGTCAAACACCACCTAGATCCTACTTAGCGTTACCCCCCTTGTGTTGCAGAAGAGGCAACCTGAAGAGAGAGAGATCTACTGAGGTGACAATGGTTACCCTTGTTGAGTTACACAAAGCTAGTAATTGGTTGTTGGGACTTTACACTTTATGGATGTTACATTTTGTTATAACACTCCCCATGCTTTGTTACTAGTTATATGTGGCGAGAAACCCTGCCATTGAGAAGCATTGACCATAACATTTTGAACAATTGTATGCTATAAGGTTATGTTCCCTATGAGTTGTTCGTATTATGAGCTTTTCTTTTGGAGTTAGAATTTGTTTCTTTTCTGTAAAGGATATATTGTTTTGGTGACTTGATGACTAGGAGGGTCAAGTGTCCTTATCTTGTTCCTTGATCCTTCTTGAGAGGCTATAATTCTTCGCATTTTTTAGTCTACCTTTCTTTTATAACAATGGGTGTCTTTATCATTTGTCAAACCCTTTAGTTTCTTCTTGAAAACCTCTGGACTCCAACTAGTAGAAAGAAGCAATCATGAAGTTGTTTGAGGTTACATCTATTGCAAGCTGGAATATATTCACATTAATTAGGCTATTCCACAATGATCTCTATAGATTGTCAAATTCTCTTTGTTTCATCCTTGATTGCACCTAATCTCCGAACAATAAAGAATGGGATTTGCATAGTTATTTGATATGATATCTATTGGGAATATACTAGAAGTAACTAGTATTCCACCAAGGAGTTCTAACCTTGGGACCTGAGCTAACCTTCTGTCTTTAACATGCACACACATTAGGCAGTCTATATGCTCATTCTAAATATTGTTTGTTGCATGGTTTGTGAGATGAACTTAGGTTCATTGATGTCAGCCTTAGATTTGATTTAATATGCCATACATCAAAGGAGAAGGGCATGTGTTCTCATTGTTCTCTGGAGCTAGAGGTAGAGTAGCATTTTATTTTCAAGTGAATAGTTAACATCATTGTTGATTTCATTTGATATTATTTTTGTTGCTTAGATATGTAAGAGGGATTCTCACCTTTTTTTGATGTAAATACAAAATACATATTTTATTGTTTGTGAAGAGATCTTGCTTAACACACACAACACTTTACTGAAATATGGGTAAAGAATGGTTAGGTTTTATAATGTTACTTAAAATATGGTAAAACACTTATTGAAAGATGGGTAAAGAATGGTTAGGGTTTATCGCATTACCTAAAATATGGTTAAGTTTTATCATATTACCTTATTTTAGGCATTATGTCTATTACTTGAAACAAATGGATCTTAGATACAAATGATGCCTATATATCTCTATGACATTGTCGATAAGTTCTTCTAGGTGACAATGCCATTCCACGATCTTACTTTTTCAATGGGACTGTACTCTTCTTCAATCCCGTTGACCTACTTTTGTGGTCATCAGTTGGACATTAATAAATCTACTTACTTACTAACGTACCTTGAAGGACCATAAAAGGCACACACTAGAGCAAATCTCCAGTTGTGAGTACATTGTAAAAATCTTATGCATGAAATACTGATCATAAATGATGAAGACAAGGCTCCTTTGTTGCATGATTGAGAAATATGATTAGACATGAGGATTCCACAATAGGGTCCCATGGTCACAATTCTTCACTAGGTAACATCTGTCCCAGGGTCACAATTTCACCAGGTAACATCCATAGGCAGGTTCTAGGGATTTTATAATAGTGGATGGGGATAGGCAAGACTCTCAAGTGTTTATGCACTTTAATAGTGGTGCTGATTGTTGGCTAATAATTTGAGGTTGTTTCTTTGGTGGAGTGTGTGCTTCACATTGGAAGTGTTAATAAAGATTAATGTTTTGTAAACAATTCTCAAGATATGGTCTGAAACTTCAGTCAACTGGTTTCAACCATAAAGCTAAATATCAATGTTTTAAAACTCTGACTCGGGTTCGGAATCGATTGAGGGTCGACTTTGACTTCGACTTTGACTCGGTATCGACTCGACCGTTTTGATTTTAATGACTTGGTCGTTGTAAAAAATACATTAAATATATATTTTTAATTTATGAAAAACATCATTTTAAAGATTTTCAATTCATGTTTCCAAACACAAAGCATTAGAATATAGAGAGAAGACAACATATGATCAAAGTAGGCTCATGAATATATCCATTATATCAAAATGACACCCAGTGCACTGTCTAATACATACATGATATATAGATCAGAACAAAAACACATAACCAACGAGGGTCTAAATGGCCTCTACAACTAAAGTAAAACATCACTAGTTACTAGTCATTAGTCACTACTGGCTACTGCTAGAGAAGTCAACATCCTCTGGCTTAGACTCTGAATCAGAGTCAGATAGGGAAACCCATGGCTCCTCCTCAACATCATGATCTCCAACTGTAACTGTAGAAGTAGTAGCACTAGCAAGCACAACAACTGCACGCTAAGATAGACAAGCTATGTGCTTGTGTTGTGGCTGAGTAGAGAAGTGCTTGCAACTGGAGGGCTTGGGGCTGCTGGGCATGGTACTAGTGGATCTACATTTAACTGAACATGATGTTCAACTACTGACTCCATCTGTAAATCCAATTCAAATCAATACCAATATCCTCATCAGAATCAAACTCTGCTGGATGACTCTCCATTACCCAATCTGATGTTGGATCAATATCTTCCAACACAATGGGATTTGTATCAATTCTTTTGTTCAACAATTGGTTGCGTCTTAGCCGGAGGTTGTATTAGACACATACTAGATCATTTAACCGTTTTTGTTCCAAATGGTTTCTCTTCTTCGTGTGAATCCTATCGAAGACAAACCAATTACGCTCACACCCAGTAACACTGCAAGTTTGACTCAAAATGCGGATTGCAAACTTGTGCAAATGAGGGCAATGCCTACCAAATGCCTCCCACCATTGTGTTGCAAAAAACATAGTTGTGTAATGAGTTAATTCAACAAATTATATCCAACTTTCAAATTATAAACAATTCAACAAAATAAGAACTTGAAAATTGAAATTGTTTGTTTACCTGGCTTATTTGCTTCCCTTGCAATCCTTGCTAGGTTCTTGGCAAAGGTACTTGTGGCTCTGCTGAAACAAGTGATCTGATGGTGTATCTCCAACTGGTCACTCTCCTTAAGGACCATGCGATCAATGCAGTCAATCAATCCATCTCTAACCTCCTTTTGTCAAGGCTCCTGCCTCCAGAGCTTTATAATGATACATTGGGTTCAGAAAATACCCAACTGAATGTATAGGGCGATGGAGTTGATTGTTCCATCTTTGATCAATGATTTCCCAAATGGGCCCATACTTAACCACTCTATCCTTATATGCTGCCTTTATTTTATCCTTTGCTTGATCCATAGCCGCATAAATGAAGCCCATAGCCAATCTTTCCCCATCCACTAACCGCAACACCTTAACTAGTGGCTCAACAACTTTCACAATCTCTGCTGCCTTTTTCCAAAATATTTTTTCATTAACTCTCTTTCTCACATCTTTGACATCTTGTTTTCGAGACCATTGACATTCATTCCATTCATCACTGGAAAACACCCTTTGCAAGTTTCTATGTTGGGAAAGCATATATTGTTGAATTGAGGCTTCTATGATCCATATCAAGTTAAATTCTTCGGCGTAAATCACAAGATAAATCATTTGTCGACGCGTTTCGAACCAGCAAGTGTGGTTCATCGTCAGGACAAGTTGAAGAAACAGATCTAGCTTAACATGTTAAATAGTCTGAGCAGAGACTCCAACGACTAATTTTGACTAATGGACCAGAGTCAAGATTTAATGAAAATTAGTAAAATTATGTGAATATATAAAACATAAAATAATTTAAAAGGTGTTAAAGGTTAGTTAGAAAGTTATTGTTTGATAAATAAAAATCATAATTTGTTATTTAAATGGGACTTAAAGTATATATATATATATTATGTATCGATATATATATATATAAAGGAAATATATACAAAGTTAGTTAGAAACTTATTGGAACGATGAAATAATTCAAAATAAAATTGAAAATAATTACGAAAGTTAAAATATATATATATAATATATATATATATATATATAGATTCTATTCTTTATTTTAAATAAAAATAATTCAAAAAAATTAATAATAATAAAAATAAATAATAAAAATAAATAAAAAAATAAAACAATAATTATATAATAATATCAAAATAAAAAATAAAAAAAAAAATAAATAAAATTTAAAAAAATAAAAATTAATAAAAAATAAATAAAAATAAGCATAAGAAAATAAATAAAAATAATAAATTTAAATAAAGAAATCAAAAATGACTAAAATAAATTAATATTAACTATATAAAACATATATAATAGTAATAAAATAAAAATTAATTAATTATTTAAAGAAATTAAATCAAGCGAGCGACGATATATATAATAACAGAGTCAAAAGGAGAAACCCTAGGAGGAAGGAAAAGACAAGGCTCCAAGGAAAAAATCTGCGAAATAAAGGGGAACCAACGAAAGCTAGAAAGGGCAAGACTAGGAAGAAAGGGCCGGGATCCAGCAGCTACTGCTCTTCCAGCCGTCATCTCTATTGAGATTGCTCGGCCTTCTTTCAATTTCAATAGCTTCCCTGAATTTACGGTGATGGAACTGAGCAACCCTGGCAATAACCTTGGCCTCCTCAATACACACTTGATGCTTGGTCTTTTCCGCATGCTTTGCTAACGCTGCAGACTTGGTTCTTCCATGTCTTATGTCTGCTACATGTTCGCTAATCCTTTGATGGATGGAGCGCCCTGTTTCCCCGATATAGGGGGTCCCACAAGAACAAGGGATCAAGTAGACACCCTTCATATCTTTAGGATCAATGGGATCTTTCACTGATATGAGGGATTTGCGAATAGTGTTGAGGGGCCTGAAGGTTGAGGGAATATCATACTTCTTAAGAATCCGAGCAAAATTAAAAAGCGTATATTGCAATGTCAAAAAATGAGTTGCAAATCTAGTGATGGCAGGCCTAACAATATCCTTGCCCCTTGTGTGTTTCCTCACCAGGTTCTGAGTCCATGAGTGATTGTAGATATATTTTGTTATGCTTTTGGCATTCTCTACAGTGTTCTTGATCCAATCAATTTTACCAATATCCTCGAGCATGAGGTCTATCCAATGTGCAACACATGGGGTCCAAAAGATAGTTTTGTGTTTTTACTTTAACATTTTACCAACAAGAACACAGTTAGAGGCATTATCTGTGATGATTTAAACAACATTAGTCACCCCCATCTCTTCAACAACGTCATCCAAAAGCTGAAACAACAAGTGTGCATCTTTCACCCTATTAGACACATCAATTGATTTTAGAAACATGGTTCCCTATGGGTAAACGATAAGAAAGTTTATGATGGTACGATTCCTTTGATCAGTGCATCCATCTGACATGATGGTATGATCTGTTTTTGCCCATTAGCTTTTGAAATCTTTCAAATATTCGTCAATGGACAAAACCTCTTTTTGCAAAAGAGATCTCCTTAACTCATGCATAATAGGGCCTTTGAAGTTCTTTCCAACATCAAATATGGCATCAAAAATAGGTTCATAATATGGTGAACGATAAGCATTGAAGGGGATATCAACATCATACCACCATCTAGCTATGTAATCACATCCAGTTTCTCTCAATTCTTTCTTCCAATGGTCATCTAAAGTGCGTTGCATTTGATGTCTATTAGCTTGAGGACCATGTGCACTCTATCAGATAGAGAGGAGGGTGTGAAATAACTTTTGATATCACCCTTCTTTTTAATTTTACCCTTACCCTTTTCTTGAATAGACTCCAAAGAGGGTGGAACTAGCGAAAGGGGTTGGATGCATCAGTTCAAGGGATAGATGAAGGGCCCTCCTAATAAAAATTGGGGTCGACAACCATCATTTGTTTTATACTATTCCTCCCAATTTCAGCGTCTATTTCTTTTTGCCTAGCTTTTTCTTTCTCAAACATCTCAAATTTTTCTACCAACTCCTTAATATCCCCAATTTGTTCAGCAATTTGGCCTCCAATACTAGCCAAGTGTTGTTTCAGCCTATGAATTCCCCCTCCACCCCCCTTAATTTTTTATGACAAAATTTGCAATGCATTTGATTATCAATCATCTCAGCGTATGCCCAAGCAACATCTTTCATTCTAGGAGCCATTTTTTAATATTTGGACTTGGAAATGAAAGGAAACAAATCTGAAAATGAAAAGAAAAAACAACAACTCTTCAATGTTCATTTCTTTTACAAAAATTACTCTTTTCAATTTCTAGATTTGCAAAAAAAAAAACACAAGCAAAGACAAATTTGAGAAGTGAAAAAAAATACCTCTATGCTCTAGCCTCCTGAGTGTCGCTCCAATGACTGCCCAAGAAGCTCCACAGTGCTGCTCCAATGACTGCCCAAGACTCCTCATTGCTGCTGCAAAAACCAACTCCACAACTCTACCCAAACTCCTCACAAATGCTCACACAAATCAATGAGATAGTTGTGAGGAAATGTGAGGGGGTTGGGTAGCCCTCCAAATTCCGTTGCTGGTTGTATTTGACTGGCTTGGCCGGTTTAAGTCGGACTCAACCGAGCTATTGATTTTGGGTAGTATCAGATGTGCTCTAGCCACGAAAATTGGTGGAGAGGCTAAATCACATGAGATCTCCAATACCCAGAAATGGTTTTGGCATAATCTAACCAGCTTGAGAGATATTAAAATAATTAATATTTTTAATGGAGTCCCTAAGTCTAAACTTAGGGAAAATAAAGTATTAATGTGAATTAATATAAAATTGAGTTAGAATGGTCCAAAAGTCATGGATCAAGCCAAATCTAATCTTAGTCGTTGATTAGGGACTTAATCTCGATTGTTGAATTGTCAACGAGAAAAGTATAAGAGGAGGCTTGAGGGTCACTTGGAGAACACATCGAGTTGATCAAGAATTCGATTTTTTGGGGCAAGGCTTGTTGAGGAAATCGAAGGAGTGATCAGAGTTGCAGTTGAGGGGCAGTGAATATAGAAGCAGAGAAGCAGAGAGGGTACCGGGAGCATCAACTCAGAAGCCGGGAGAGGGTTGACGCAGAGCCAGCTAGAGGCCACGCAAAAGCAGCGAGAGGCCACGCAGAGGCAGCGAGGAGCTGTGCAGTGCTAGAGAGAGTCAACATGGGTGACACAGAGGCTCCAGAGGTTGACATAGGTGACGCTGGGTTGACGTTGGGCCAGAGAGGTTGACGCAGACCCTAGAGGTTGACGCTGGGAAATTTCGTGGGGCAGATTGGAGCTGAGAGCTGTGGGATTGTACATCCGGGGTTTTTAGTTGGAATATCTGTCTCCGACTGAGAGGTACTACTGTCGAGAGCATTCTCTGTTGGGTGAGCCATCTCTAGCACCCAGATTGTATTCTGAAACTGCTTAATAATAAAACCCTCAGATAGCTGCACCGGTTTTCCCGAATTGGGTTTTGCTGGGGACATTAGTCCAAAATAACGGTGTCACTTGTGTGCTTGTTTTTCCTTCAGTTGATGATCTATATGTGTTGAGCATGTACTTGTATTTATTTTCAGCGTTTACATGGTAAAGAACTTGTTAATTAATAGAACAAGTAGGAAGAAATAAATCAGAAAGTACATGAAGGATTTCTAACAGATAGACTTAGAAATTCCAACACGAGCCGACCGGTCTGTTACTGAACTGGTCTAGTCGGTGACCGGCTCGGCCGGTTTGGTAACAGACCGGCCTTTGGACAGGTTTTTGTGCCGAGCTGGCCCAGGCAAGGGTCCGGCTCAGTCGGCTTGACTGGTTTGGAAATGGCTCAACCGAATTTTAAAACATTTCCAAATGTATATGCCTCTGAAACCAATCTAGCTGAGTTTGGAACAAATTCTGGCATCTCATTGACTTTAAATCAGTGCAAGACTATGAGAATGGGGGAGTTATGGTTGAAAGCCAATTGGGCCACATATTTTTATTTGCTCCCAAGCATTCTTTTTCTCCAGAGATCGGTAAGTGAAAATGTGCCTCTGCCTTGTGATGGTTTTCTAAAAACAATCACAGGTTTGGAAAGCGATGGCACTCTATGCTATAACTAGTGGATTCTTTTAACAAGGGAGAGGAAGAAGAATCTCAAATTATGTTATGATCCCACATGAATGGTGACATGCCAAATATGTTCTTTTTCTAAAGAAAATGCAAGTGAAAAAAAAAGCTTGTATTTGTAAAGAGAATTCATTTAACCACTGAATTGTTATTCTTTAAATGTTGTTGGGGGAAGGGGGTGTGGAACAGTTGCTTAGAGTCTCTACCTGGATGTTACAAATATCGAGTTCATGCCAAGGTATAATGAATTTACATAACCATGGGAAGTGGATGCAATTTTTCATTCTAACCAAATTAAATTTATTAGGATAGGGACAGGACCCAACCAAGTCGCTACAATATATGATAAAAAACACAACTGGAGTGAATGATAAATACAGTCAGAGATTTGCAAGACTGAATTTCAAGTAATAACTAAAAGTTGACTGGTGGAAGATGCTCCCTTGTTTGAATTCTCCACTCTGTGAAAAGCCTTTTTCTTTTGTGACAAAATACTCACATGTTTTTCTTATAATCACGTCATATGATAAAATGTTATGTGAATATGCTTTATAAAAATATAAAATAATCAGAAAACATGCACATGCTTGTAATTATGTGCAGTCAAACAGTTACATTGCAAAATTTCATTAAATGGTAACCCTGAAAAGTCTAATTGGTTGAGAACAAAACAAAAAATTGGATAAAACTTAAAAGTTGAGGGTTAATCTAGGGTGAAATATTAAGTTGCTTGGCTTGGCTGAACGTTTGTTGTCATATGTTTCTCAAAACTATGATATCCCTCTTATGAAAATAAATAAAATAAAAAAATGAGTATAAAAGACCCCTTAATTATTGATGTGTATATTATATAAATCTCGACCTTCTATTGTCTGTTACTATGTCCTACTTGACTTCTGTAAACTCTCTGTTTCAGTGTAATTTATATACATGAAATTTACACATTTTTGTACTTTTGGGCCTTTAGCATATGTCAAATTACAGTTTACACATTAGAACTAGTGAACTTTTGGAAAGCTGTTTCTTTTCTCGTCTATTATTGGAGTTGATTGCATGCAATACTGCTTCTGTTTGCAGGTCATTGAATTTATAGTCATTTGATTTGATACACGTCTTGGATTTCTAGTGACAGAAACACCTTTGAATGTCTTCATTCCAGTTTTAACTTGTTTAAATCCTGGATATAGCTATTCTTTCTAGAAATTAGCTCTTATTCTTTAAGGACCAGAATTAAAACAGGTGCTTATCATTTTGTGACAACTATTCTGTTGTCCCTGTTTGTTAGTTCAATTTATTTTGTCTTTTTGGGTCAAAACAATACTCATGAACATATATAATAGTAACTAAAGTAAAGCTGATTATTATTGTGTGTATCCATTTGTTTGGGCACATTTCGGAGATTGTTGACTTTTAATATTGAATCATTATCCTTGTTTGTATGACTTGATATATACATGCATTTGTTCATCAATGCTTAAGAGATTGTCGACCCTTAAAAATTCTTGTCTGCTTGTCATGCAGTGATGATGAAACTTACATATCGGCAGATGATCTGAGAATAAATTTATGGAACTTGGAAATAAGTGATCAATGCTTCAATATTGTTGATATTAAGCCTGCCAACATGGAGGAACTTACAGGTAATAGTTAGTAGTGGTACAAGTTTGAATTCATTTTTTGTCTGCTGGATAAGAATGTGCTATCGGTAAGTTAATCTGAAAACTCAATGGTGTTAGTGTAACTTGCGTAATTTGTCAAGCATTTAGATTTGAATAATCTGTCAAATTATTTGGCTAGTTGAGATCTTTATAATCAGATATATACTTTTCTTTTGCTAGGTAGTGTTTATTAGTTATCCATTTTGTTTGTGTTTAGTTTATTATTGATGTACCTTGATCATCCAATCTTTGAATGGTCATAAATTCTCATTCAGTGATAATCTGCTTTATGTGCTATATAGAATTATGCAGTACTTTGGGGCTAATAAATAAAAGTATCATAGTTTGAGTTGAGAAATACTCCAAGCTTTTCTTCCTGATGGTCTGTAAGATGTAACCGTTTAGGTGAATTTTCTTGAAACAGGGGCTTAAGACAATTCAAGTCATCAAATTAATGTGCATGTAAACTATTGCTTGTTTACTTGCTAACTATGTTGTCCCAGATGAATGTAGTACTCAGTTTCCATGCAGTTATTTGGTTGTCCTGGAAACCAGATTGGAAGCCTTACTAACACTTTTCTTTCCACTCCTTTGCTATACTTCTGACCGTGCTCATAAAGTTTTACTACTTTTCAAAGACTGTAGAGTGTCCACTTCTACAGGGACTGATTTAAAGTATATAGAGATATAACATGTATCTTTAAAACATAGAGAGTGCAGTTTGGTTATCTCCTGCTTTGTTTGAAGTGCTATCCTCCCTTACTTAATTGACTTCTCCATTGCTTTAGATGTCTTCGATTCCAGCTCCAGATCAAGCAGGATCTGAAAAGAATACTGTTTAAACTTTATATACTTCCATAGTCTGGAAGGTTGCTTCGTCTGCTCCATTGGTCTTATATTTCTTTGCTGCTACCTTTCAGCATTGTGGGAAGGCAGCTGACAATGAAACTTCCAAGCAGGCTGGTCCTTGGTGGGAGGTTCTGCTTGCTTCTTTTGTTTTTGCTATCTTTGGTTCAAAGATTTGAGAACTAAGCAATCCCTATATGGTATTTTGGTGGCTGTATTAATGGTAAGTTTGACACTTAATTGATATAATTTTTAAGTTCACCTGTAGCAGCTGGTGGAAGCCAAGTAGAATAAATGTCATTGTGAGTGGTAAAGGCTTTTCAAGAATTGGCAGGATTCCTGGATGAACATTTCAGCTGAAAAGGCAAGTACAAAACAAACTACAGCCCCAGAGTCACCCACCTGGTTGACAAGGTATCAACAGCAGGACTTCTCCTTCTGGTCAACACATACTAAAACCTCCTTGAAAGAATGGAATGACTCAAAACCGGGAACAGCAAGTTACTATCAGAGGTTCATGACCTCAAACAGTTAGTCTACAGAAGGATACACCAAGAGAATGCCTGCCTCCAAAATGCTCTTGGGGACTCTCTCACACTTATCTGAAATCTCAGACATGAAAAATATATTGGAGGAGATGAGATCACAGCGGGAATTGTTTAAACGAGAAAAACACAGCAGCAGTCCCTAATTTCATGGGCACATGTGGTCCAGAAGAGGAAGCAGTCTCCTCTCGATCGCTAGAGTAGTGGAAGTGGTATGAACCAAGATTGTAGAGGATTGCACTAGATAGACCAAGGAATCAACATTAGGGTTTGTTGACTCCCTCCCTCTGGCATGATTTGATGTTTTACAATTAGGCATGTCTTTCCTTCATGTCACATTGGACTTGAAGGATATCA
>APFE030889715.1:8802-26043 GCA_000404065.3 Pinus taeda | reverse complement strand
TATATTAAAAAATAATTATGATTTTAATTGAATTTGTTATAAGAGAATTTATTTTCTTTTAAATTGTAGATAAAAAATGTGCATTTAATTTATATATGAAAGGGTTTTTTTCACTATTAGTGAAGGGTTAATTTATTATGAGAACATCTTGAAGGGAAAATTTTTTAATATAACGTTTCTTGACGGGAAGCATAAGGACCCAAAACGTCAAAAAAAATTGTATGACGGGTAAAGAGAAATCCAAATTCCTACCCTGTTCATGACTGCTTCGACATGTATATATATGTATTATAACATTGAAAAGAATATAATGAAAAATCAATCTAGTAGTCCCAGTTTTGGGATCCAGGGGAAAATCTCTGTGTATATTTGTTTTATGGTCTCACCATTTTATATTTTTCTGTTTTAAGAATCCATTTGCAAGTAATTTTTGTACAGGGTTAAAACCTATAGATGTAAATATTGTTCATGGGCATTATGGTCTAGTTGGTAAAATTTGGTCCAAATTTAGAAATAATGTGATCTAAAAATTCGATGGTTTTGAACATGGCATTGCGCTTGTTCTAGGCCCATGATTCCATCTTCTAGAGGAGGGTCTACATAAAATAGATATACTTCCAAATATTTTTATTTAGGGAAAGTAATTTCTAAAGGATTTATCTCCTGAGATATCCCAAGATGAAATTGTAGGTCTAGATCTCTTGCAAAATTACATTCTTTTTCAGGTCTTTGTTTGGTGGGGCTCTCTGCATCACGGTGAAAGCAACAATTTTTGTATCTACACTTGCTACTATAATTCAAGAATGGACAGGAATCACTATTGGTTGTACGTGGCTTCTTCACAAAGTACAACAACTTTAGGAGGGACTTTTAATTAGTGGCTATGGAATTACCAAGTATGCTTCAATCTATCTCATTAAAATTTTAAACGGTGTTGCCATAAGCGAGGGGTCAAATTTTGCCTCTAAGTTAAAGTGCTTTAAGGATGCCCTCAAGCTAGGACTTAGTCTTTTGACACATAAATATCTCTTGGTGCATGCTTTCATTGTGGATTAGGAGGATGATATCCCATAGATTAAAGTATATCATTGCATCTCCTATATATCTAGCATGGATTTTGGGTTGCATGTCGTTAGATGCCAATTCAATGGGTTTTGGCCATCAACAATTGTGCTTCAGAATTGGGAAAAGCAGACCCGGATGTTGTATGTAGATCTATACTTCTCAAAATGTTTATTTGTGGTGAAATTTAAGAATTTTCAGGATCATGATATGGATTTTAATGAAGGACCCTGGTTTTGGGGTTGAGATGGGATTTGCATGAAGCCTTATTTTAAAAATTTTAATCATATTTCTATTCTATATTTTACCACACCCATTTGGGTCAGGCTCCCTAATATACCCCTTCATCTGTTTCATCCTAATGTTTTAGAGGATGTAGGTAACGCAATCAATGACTTCATTAAGGAAGATAAAAATAAGTTGGAAAATGGTATTGTTGTTGAATTTCCATAACACTAGGGAATCTAGGTTTTATTTTTACAATCTTTGACACAACCAACTCAAATGCCACAACATGACTACTTTGCATAGTGGAATAAACACAATCATTGAATCAACTAGTGCGTATGAAATATTTTAAAATTTTCAACCCTTCTTCATTATATTCAAACTATAATACAATATTATAGGGCTCCCATACCAAGGATTGTGGCACTTTAAAATCATATTGATACAAGGAATACAATTAGGGCTTAGTGTCAGTCATTTACATCCAATCTACCCTTAACAAGATAACACTTGACATACTTGCTAATGGTGGCCACACACAACTCTTTCAGTCCACAGGTCCTAAACACATTTGGCAGGTCCTCTTCCTCCCCATTTGTAGCTCCTTAATTTGACTTTATCAATGAAATTTGCTTCTTTAGGTCACTGAACTCAGCTCCAACAAATTTTCCCTCTAGTTGCCTCCTTTGTCCTTTAAGGTCTACACCACTTAGGGCCTTTGATCAGCTTTGCAAAACTCTGTTTGTGAGAACCTATTTGGTTTTCCCACTTCTGCATTCTTTGTTGCTATAATGATGGTAATTCTAGGGCTTGAAGGTTACCAAATTTCATTTAAGAATTTCTTCTCTTTCATAGTGAACTAGGTCTAAGTATTGATCCCTCCTAGCTACCCCTTTAGTCCTTCAAAGGCCTGCAACCCTTTGGCTCCAATACACCTTCCTTTCTACTAAACTTGTTGTCCTACAAAAGTATTGGACATAGGGATCTTTTGAAAGTAACCTAACAACCCTCCAAATTTACTTATAATACCATAAATTTGCCCAACCATAGTCAATTCTTTAATTGATATAGGGTCTAAAAAAATTTCCTCATCGAGGGCTTTTCATATCTTCCCACTTATCTCTTTCATTCTCTAATAGTGAAAAAATTAGGGTATGTTTCATCTTCCCTCTTCTCACTGAAATACCTGCTGCATTTCCAGATCTATGGCTTACAAATTTTCCCATACATTGTCCATGCTTGACTAATCTAGGGATTCATACATACTACTCTCATACTTGTGATTTGATCCTCAAATCACATAAATATAGGACATTGTACGTCTATTTATCATGACCTATGAGCATAACTCTCTACTGTCACTTCTAGTCAATTTGTTGCAACCCTCTTTCTTGCCCAAATCTTCGTATTTTAAGTATTGCAACCTGAGGGTATTTTTGTCCAAATACCACTAAGATAACTAACATATCTTGAGACCCCGAGGCCCTTCACTAACCATCAATCTGAACCCTTTATATGTCTCCTCTAGCATCTTGTTACCTCTTCCCTCCTCACATTGATCTTGAGTGAGTTACACAAGCCTTTTGGAACATGTTTCTTGGATTGTAAATACTTGAACATTTCCCTAAATAGGGCTCACAAAACTCTAACCTAAATACTTTAGTATGACTCCTCCAACCAAAAAATCTCCTCCATGATCATATAGATTCTCGTATCCCTTCCATAGGCCTCAAAACATGCTAGACCTCTCCTTTATATCACTATTTCTATAAAAAATACTTCTGAATTACATTCTAGGGTTTGCGGCTACATACACTAGCCTTATAGCAGCCCTTATTTCACCTTTAAGTACCCTCCTTCACCCGTGCTAATATATAAGGTAGTTATAGCTTAGGATATGAAAATATACAGGCCTTATGACCTCCTTCCCTTCCTAGTTAGGGGCTTGTCCCTACTCTATATGTTTGAAACCGCTTACCTCTTCATAGACATGGACCTCAACCCTTCTTTTCTGAGGTTCTTGGCTACAAAACTCAAGTCAACCTTCCTCCTTGAATGAGAAATCCCTCACTACTTGTGACTCCTTGAATAAAGATGAATACGCTGATAGGTGCATCCTTGAGGAGATTTTAGCCTTATGTAGAAGAATTGGCGTTGTTGTGCATACCTACTTGGCCTCTTAGCTTAGCCTTCTTTAGAGATACAACTTGTCCTCCCTCTTTGATCAAATGAGATCTTCACTTAATGTCCTCTATCCTAGCCTAGGCCTCTTTAAATATCCTTCCTTAAGCCTCTTAGGAGCCCTTTATAACCTAGGGGTTTTGTCTACTTAGACTTAGGAATTAATGTTTCCTTTTAATTTTCCTGTTAATTTCTTCTTTTAGATTTTAAAACCCAACTCGGGTCTAAAACCTCTTCAATTAGGTTATTTTCCCAGAAACCCTTTTTGTGGCCAAACTCAAATAAACCAATCTCACTAGACTTATGGAGTACCTCCCAAGCTACATAATTCAACACTCCCTCTTAGCGAGGGAGGTACTTCCACTTCTTGGAAGTATCCATCATCACCAATGACACTAGAAATTTTGACATCCACCTTTGCAACACACCTTGTAGATTGGCTCATTATCTCTGTAGTGTTTATGCCTCATTGAGACTTGAATATATTGAACTTACATAGGGTTACTCCCTTTGAATCTATACTCACTCTGAATCTATATGATATCCATTGGCTCAAGCTGCTTCCACTGCACTACTTTGATCCACTAGCCCTTAAAGTAGCTTTGATACCATATTGAATTTCCATGGCATTATAGAATCTAGGTTTGAGTCTTACAATCTCCAACACAACCAAGTAAAATGCCACAACAAGACTACTTTACATAGCATAATAAATACTAATCAGTGAATCAACTAGCGCACATGATAATTTTTAAAAATTTCAGTCGTTCTTCGTTATATTACGAACTATAATACAATAGTCTAGGGCTCACGTACTAGGGATTGTGGCCCTTTACAATCATACTAATATAACGAATACAAATAGGGCTTAGTGATAGTCATTTGAAAACCAATCTACCTTGAAAAAGACAACAATTGACCTACTTGTTAATGGTGGCCACACACAACCCTTTTAGTCCATATGTCATAAACATATCTGGTGGGTCCTCTTGCCTTCCCATCTACAACTCCTCAATATTACTTTATCAATGAACTCTACTCCTTTAGGTCACTAGACTCGGCTCCAATAACTCTACCCTCTAGTTTCATCATTTTTCCTTCAAGTTTTGTAACACTTAGGGTCTTTAATAAACTATTCACAACTCTGTTTGTGAACATCTCTATGGTCTGCCCACTTCTACCTTCTCTACTACTACAATGATGGAAAGTCTAAGGCTTGGAGGCTACCCACTTTCATTGAATAAGTCCTTCTCTTGAACAATGAACTAGGGCTGAATACTAAGCCCTCCTAGCAACCCCTTTAGTCCTTCAATGGTCTGCAAACCTTTGGCTCCAATACATATTCCCTTCTACCAAACTTGTTTTCCTTCACAAGTGTTGGACGTAGGGCTCTTTTGATAGTAACCTAATAGAGATCCAACTGTACTTGGAACTCCATTAATCTACCCATCAACGTTCAATTGTTTTACTGATCTAGGGTCAACAAAAATGACATCATATAGGGCTCTTTAGATCTATCTACTTGTTGTCTCTTGGCTACTCCAAGAGTGGAAAACTAGGGTCTACTTCACCAGTCGTCTTCTCACTAAAATACCTCCTACATTTCTAGATCTATGGCTTATATATCTACCCATATACAATCCATGTTTGGCTGATATATGAATTACTTATTTTCCCATACATAGTCCATGCTTTACTTATCTAGGGCTTCATACATACTACACTCATACTTGTGATTTGATCCTCAAATCACACAGATCTAGGGAACAAAACTTCTGCTACTTATGAAATATGAGCATACCTCTCTATTGTCACTTATGGTCCATTTATTACAACCCTCTTTCCTGCTCAAACCTTCACACTTCGAGTCTTGCAACTTGAGGGTATTTTGGTCCAAATACCCATATCTTGAGACCTAGTGGCCCTTAGTTAACCAACAATTTGAACCCTTCATAGGTCTCCTCTAGCATCCTATTTCCTTTTCCATCCTTGCATTGATCCTAAGTGAGTTTAAAAAGACTCGTGGAACAAGTTTCTTGTACTGTAAATTTTTGAACAATTCCTTATCTAGGGCTCACAAAACTCTATCCTAAATACTTTAGTACGAATCCTCCAACTAGAGACTCTCCTCTACGATCATCTAGATTCTTGTATCCCTTCCGCATGCCTAAACACATGCTCGACCACTCATTCATATCATTGTTCGTACAAAAAATATTTTCAGCCTACATTCTAGGGTCCGCGTCTACATAAACTAGCCTTGTAGAAACCCTTATCTCACCTTTGATAACCCTCCTTAACATGTGCTAATATTTGAGGTAGTTCTAGATTAGGATCTACATATATATAGGCCTTAAAACCCCCTTCTCTTCCTGGTTAGGGGCTCTTATTTAATCTACAGGTATGTGGCCTCTTACTCTTCATAAACAGGGACCTCATCCCTTCTTTTTTTAGATCCTTGGATTACAAACTCGGATCAACCATCCTCCTTGAGTGGGCAGGTCCTCACTACTTGTGACTCCTTAAATATGGATGAATATATTTCTATATGCCTTATTTAGGTGACGTTACCCTTACGAAGAATATCTGGTCTTCCTATGCAACCCTACTCAGCCTCCTAGCTCAACCTTCTTTAGGGCTACATCTCATCCTCCCTCTTTGATCAAATGAACTCTTCACTCGATGTCCTCTAGCCTAGTGTTAGGCATATTTAAATACCATTCTGTAAGCTATTAGGAACCCTATAGAATGTTAATTTGGAAGCTCAGGGACAAATTCCCTCCATTGGAAAACCTTCCCCATCAAGAAAGACCCCTCCTAGCCCTTGGAAGATTTTAATTTGATTAAGGAAAAATGTATTTTTTAAAAGGAAACCCACATGTGCACAAAATTATATGTCAACTTTAAAGAGAAATTAGGAACCCTTGGAAGCATATAAATATGAGTCAAGTTAACCTCATTTGGACATCTTCAACAATCATCTTCTTCTTCTCTCTTCCTTGGATTGGCTCGTACATGTTTGATATTGGTTTGTACAGGTCTGAAATTGTAGGGTTCGAGTTCGCACGTGTGAAAATAAGTTTTTATATGGAGCCATAGGACTTTATTCATGAAAATATCAGTTGTAGTTGCTTGCTTGATAGGGTGCTCCTTGCAGCTAGAAAGCTTCATCCACATTCATTGTCATTATGTCTGTGCGACTGTGATCTTGACCTAAATTTTGTTGACCATTGATCGCAAATTTCAAAGATTTTGACTTTGATCTGATTTGCCTATTGGGCTCATCTCTTGGATATTGTTGGATTGGTTTTGCTGGATAGTCTTTTGATTGGTGAATTGGAACATTATATTATCTCTTTATTAAACATTTTATGATAATATAATAAGAAGAATAATTTGACAGGGATTTCCTCATTGTGGGTTTTTCCTTGGTTTTTGACCAAATCCTCGTGTCTCTTATTACTCTTGATTGTCTTTTATTATCTATTACATTTACTATTCTATGTACAATTACCATTGATCATTGAAATATTAAATTGTTTTAAAATATTTCTAGTTGAATAAAATTATTGGGCTAAAGTGATTATAACAACATAGAACCAATGAAAATTAACATGGGATCAGAGCTAAGGTGAAGACAAGCCCAAGGGCAAAAGAGATAAGAATAATAATTCTTGAAAGAAGTTGAAGGAGCCTATTTAACTTGGACAATATGTTTACCTCTTACTTCAAGGATAATGAGAAGCTAGGTGACTAATCAAACTTTGTCGCATGGAAGATTAGGTTGGAAATTATATTAGATGACAATGATGTTTTGGAATATGAGCAAGGAAAGGTACGCGGGCCTCCGTCAAATGCTTTTTCTCTATAAAATTCAATTACAAGAAAGGTGAGCTCAAAGCCATGAAAATTATCATTGATGGTTTGTAAGATCATTTACTTGTTTATGTTGGTAGCTTGAAGAATTCTAAGGATATTTATGACAAGTTGGTCTTGATGTATGAATTCAATAATTTGAATCACATACTCCCTTTAAAAAATAAACTCAAAGATATGAATATGAACAAGGGAGAATCCGTGTAATTATATATCATGAGAGGCTATCCCACCTAAGGGATCAATTGCAATCTGCCAGTGAACAAATATCTAACAGAGCTGGTGGTGGTGACTCTTCAAGGTATTCCTCCTATTTGGGAAACCTTCATTACTACTTGAAGAAAAAAATTATGTTCTTTTGTCATTTGATGAACTCATTGGTAAATTCACACAAGAAGTGGCTAAGAATATTGCGAGAGGAAGGATTCAAAAGCAGGAAGAAGGAGACCCCTCTACATTTGTGACTTAAGACAAGAGGAACAAAGGTAAAGGGAGACCATCCAATCTAAGAAATTCTTTTCCCAAATCAAAGGACTCCAAGATAAGGTTTATAAAAGATAAACCTCAAGTTGAATGCTTCAACTACCACAAGTATGGTTACTATGCCTGAGTGGTGAGACTATCTGAGAAAGAGATATGCTCCAATATCCAATTAAGGTTATAATGTGAAAATCCATAAACCTGAATCCTATTGTAGCAACTGGAAATTATTCTCCCAATTGTAATTTTAATTAACAATTTATTTATAGTTTCCTACAACAAATATTTAATAAATCACACTACAACCTACACAAATAAAACTACGGAAGAATAAACATTGGAAGAAATGTTAGCACACACACATAAAATAACACAATTATTGTTTGGACAAATTTCCCTGGAAAAACCCAACTTGGGAAAATCGGTGCAATAGTGAAGGCTTTATTTTATTATGCATCAGTGAAATATGAGTACACCGTTGGATGCCCAAGTGGAAATACAAACAACAAGAAAATATAGTAGAGATATTCCCTAAGAAAACCTGACACTCATGCTTCCTTCACTTGTGCTGCTTGCACTTGCGTTCTTGCACTTGCAAATTCATGTACTAGCATGTTCCTGCACTCGCATTCCCGCACTTTCACATTCTTGCACTCAAGCTCCTGCACTCATGTGTTCCTCCGCTCACATTCCTTCACTCGTGCGTTCCTATACTCGCGTGTTTCTGCACTCATGCATTCCTGCACTTTCATTCCTACACCTACGTTCCTGCACTTGCATGTTCTTACACTCGCGTGTTTCGGCACTCATGTTCTTGCACTTGCGCATTCCAACATTGGGAATAACTCAACCTCTTGTTACTGTATTCCTTTAGATCACAATCCCTATCCCTCACCGACACTGCACCCCTCTCAAGCTCGAACTCTACTGCTTCTAGCTTGATCTGGACAAGGAACTGTTGCTTGAGTGTACTATCCAAGTGCCCATTAACTTCTTCTTATAATCCTCTATTGGGACTCCAACGACCAATATTAAATCATAATTGATGGCTAGGATTAACTAGAAGTCAATCTGTGTGAGTTTCTAGAACATTGACACCTTGACTTAATTAATTTTAATTAATTAACCATATTGCCTAAGTTTAGACTTAGGAAATATTTAAAAAATGGATAATAATCTAATTAAGTCACTTCTAGGTGGAATTTATAGAAACAATTTTTGGGTTTTAGAGATCTCATGTATTCTAGCCTCTCCGCAAATTTTCATGGTTAGAACACATCCAATGCTACAAAAATTAACGCTCCCTCTTAGCGAGGAATGTGTTTTAGTGCTCTACTGCACATCCTATGCCAACAACCTATCTCTGCATCATCTCCTGTTACGCTGTTGATGTCTGGTGATACTGCCCACCAACCACTGTGCAACTCTTATATGTGTTGCATCTGTGTTGCTATTGACACCGCCATATTGCTGCCAACACTGCATCTGCATGGCAACTCCCTCTCATCCGTTGTTGTTGCAACTGCAACAACTATAATTGAGAAGCATCCTAAATACTTAATCAAATGTGATCAGTATGATGCATTTGTCACCTGAATCTCTTATTTCTACTGGTATCTTCACTATCACTGAATAATCTACGTTGTTGCTAACTCTACATTGCTAACAACTCTTCACTGTGCTCCCCGACCTCTAATTGCTACTAGTCTCTGCAACTGTCACTCTGGCATCTGACACATCAAGAATCCTGTGCATCTAGCACATTGGAGTCTCATACTCCTCCACCTCCTGGATTTGGTGCCCAACTATCTCATTTTGAGCCTAGTCCCTAGTTGAGACCCTTCCTTTCTTTGCAAGCTACACTAGACAACTCACACTTCCTCTAGTACCTATATCCAACAATTAGAAGTCGATATGCTACCCAGATCTACATTCTGACTAATTCGTACGACCTCTTTTGGAAATTTCATATGATCATCCCTGCAAAGCTACAAAATATGTGAAACTCAAAACTAGAGAAATAAACTCAAAAAATCTCCCTCTCTCCCTCTGCTTGATGCTTCTTCTACTATTTGAACTCCCTTCTGGAGTGAGAAGATCCACTCACAAATATTGCCAATCTACCTGGAAAAATCATATCTCTAAAGATCAAGATCCCCTGAGAGAAATTTTCCCTCTATGTGCACTCTTCTTCCACTCGACATTGGCTCTGCTCTAGAAAATTGTTGTAAAACTACAAAGTCCAACTAGAGACATGCTTTGAGAAAAAAATTGGGTTTCTCCCGCTGCCTCTGGAATCACTCAATCTAGAGAGATCGTAATTTTTTGTCCCTCACTTAGAAAAATTGAATATCCTCAAGAAATTTGGCCTCTCGATAAAGTGAATGCACTGCCTATGGGGTTTCGATCTATTGCCAAAACTGAACAGCGAAAATCCTCTTGTCTTCACTACTAAGCTCTCCGGATAATAAAGCTGCCTTTGATACCATGTGAAAATTCAAAAACCTGAATCCTATTGTAGCAACTGGAAATTATTCTCGTAATTGTTATTTTAATTAACAATTTATTTACCATTTCCTACAACAAATACTAAATAACTTACACTGGAACCTACACAAATAAAATTGTGGAAGAATAAACACTGGAAGAAATTTTAGCACACACACATAAAATAACACAATTATTTCTGGACAAATGTCTCTGGAAAAACCCAACTTGGGAAAACCGGTGCAACAGTGAGGGTTTTATTTTACTATGAAACACTGAAATCTGAGTACATCTATGGATGCTCAAGTGGAAATACAAAAAACAATAAAATATGGCAGATATATTCCCTAAGCAACCCAAGCACTCACGCTTCCTGCACTCACACATTCCTACACTCATGCATTCTTGTACTCACATTCATGCACTTGTGCATTCCTGCACTCGCGCATTCCTGCACCCATGTTCCAGCACTTGAATTTATGTACTCACACATTCCTTGTGCATTCCTGCACTCATGTTCCTGCACTCAAGTTCTTGCACTAGGAATAACTGAGCCTCTTGATGTTGCCTCTCAGGATCTGGAAATTTTCCTCTGAATCACTGTCCCTGCCCCTCACTGGCACTGCGTCCCTCTCTGGCTCGAACTCTACTACTGCTAGCTCAATCTACACAAGGAACTGCTACTCAAGTGTACTCTCGAAGTGCCCATCGACTTCTTCTTATAATCCTCTATTGGGACTCTAATGACCAAGATTAAATCTTAATCGATGGCTAGGATTACTTTGAATTCGATTCATGTGAGTTTCTAGATCATTCACAAATTGATTTAATTAATTATGATTAATTAACCATATTCCCTAAGTTTAAACTTAGGAAATATTTAAAAACTGGCTAATAATATAATTAAGTCATTTCTAAGCAAATTTCCAGAAATGATTTCTGGGTTTTAGAGATCTCATGTATTTTAGCCTCTCCACAAAATTTCGTGGCTAGAACACATCCAATGTTACAAAAACTAACATATAACAATAGGTTCAATGATAGGAGAATAAATCATGATAGAAGAAGAGGAGATTCTAGAAGAAGAAGGGATGATAGAATAAAAAGAGATACTATAGGATTATGAAGAAGGACATCGTCCTCAAAAGAGAGCAAGAAATTCCAGGTATGAAAATAATGGAACTGCTAGTCAATCTGAATATATTATTATTTATGCTCTTTCTAGTTCTTCCCTCCGGATTAGTATGATAATTTTTTGGTATATAGTGGGGCTTTTGGACATTTCTATGGATACAAGGAAGTCCTCTCTAACTTGGCTAAGAGGGAGGCAAGTTTGAAAATCATTCTTGGAGACAACTCTACTCGTGCTATGAAGGGTTTTGGTTTTGTTAAATTTCATTTGGACTCTAGTGAATCCATTCTTCTTCATGATGTGATGTATGTTTTGTGAATAAAGAAGAACTTGGTATCTATTTCTGCTTTGGAAGACTAGGGTATGAGAGTAGCTTTCATCAAAGGAAAAGTCCTCGAATAGCCTATGGAATCTTGCATGAGAGATGCTTTAACCTTGGTATCTAGAGTTGAAGGAATCTATAAAGTCAATGTAATACCTCTACTAACAATGGTCCATGATACTAATCATCAAATTGAACTATGGCAATGAACATTGGCATATCTACATTATGAAGACCTACCGAAATTGAAGAATATAGTCTTTGAGATGCCTAATGTTCAAGCTAGTCATGGTGGAGTATGTTCGAGGTGTGCTAGTAGAAAGAAGACAAGGGGACCATTCCCCTCTAGCACAAACAAGACCAATGATATTCTTCAACTTATTCATTCTAACCTATGTGTACCTATGCATGTGCACTCTATTGGTGGACATCTCTATTACATAATATTCATTGAATACTTCTCCAAAAAGACATGGATATATTATTTGAAGCATAAAGATAAGGTTTTTGACATGTTCACAAACTTCAAGGCATTGATGTAAAATCAAACAGATAAGTAAATCAAAGTCTTATGATCCGACAATGGTGGAAAGTACATTTCAAATGAGTTCATTGAATTTTGCAAGAAGGAAGATATCAAAAAGGAAACAATTTTACCTTACAATCCTGAGAAAAATGGAGTGGCTGAAAGGAAGAATAGGTATATTGTAGAAGCTACCCGAGTTGTGTTGCATGATCAAAAGTTTCCAAAATTCCTCTGGGGAGACGCTACAAATACAACATTTTATATTGTTCAAAATTGGGTTCCTCATCAAGTATTGGACAATAGGACTCTCGAAGAAGTATTCACAGGTGTGAAGCTCGACATTGGACATCTCAGGATATTTGGTTGCCCCATATATTTCCATGTGTCGAAGGACAAAAGGAACATGATGGAAGCCACCAGAAAGAAAGTTATGCTTTTTGGTTATTGTAAAAATTGTAAAGCATTTAGAATTTATATATCTGTCCAAAGGAAGATCGAGTTTAGTAGGGATGTAACATTGGGTGAATATGTCACCCTTGGAAAAGTAAGGGACCTTCCTCCGCCTAAGAAGCAACATGACAACATGGATGTACTAGATGGTCCTTCTATGCTAGAATTTGAGAAGGATATAGTTGAATATCCCATGGAGCCTATGGATCCATTGAATCCTCCTCCATGTGATCCCCCTACTAGGAAGAAACCTATTGTAGTGGCTACAACCACCCTCCAAAATTTTGGCCTGTACCAATTTCAGAGCCTCCCCTGAAGAGTTTCGCTTGATGATTGCACACACTCGGGTTCACTCTATGAGCCCGTATGAGTCTTTACATTCACCTTTCTTATCCATTGCATCCAAGTCTCTACATGCTGATGTCTGGTTATGCTCAAAGTCTTTGCTTCATATGTGTTTGCTGTGAAAACATTTGTCACTCTTACACACAGAGTCACATTCACTGTCACGCAAGCGTCGTCTTGATCATGAACGGTCAATCACGAGTGTCGCACTTATCATTTGCACTGTTAGTCAGTCATGTTGAACATGTGTATTTGGATGGTCTGGTCATTTCATTGTCAAGTCACACGAGTGTGTGTTTGTATGATCACCTATGCATCTTTCGACTGTTCACACACTTAGTCATTTTTGTTGAAGTTCTAACGACCAAACTCCTCACTGATAGCAAGAGCATCACTCTAGTTTTGACTCGATCTGCTGTCAACTAAAATAGTGTAGAAGCACCAAGCTAGTCCTTTCAAGCTACGCTGCCCACAAGAAACTCAATCAACTCTCATGCTGGCCACTCAGACAGTCAGACCCAGCAGTCACCCCAGGACTGACTTCCCTCAAAATTTGCATAGAGGCCATTGATCTCCCCCGTTCAACTAATTGAGGAAATTGCGTAGATAGGGCAGACAGAAACCAAGTGCTCATCCTTGTCTCCTTCATAAAATTGCGCAGTTTTCCCAGTCATTCATTCGGACATTCGACGGACTATTCATCTCAGAAATTGCGTAGTGCTCATGAGCAAGCCTTCCACTGCCCATCAGCTAGCTCAGCTCTGAAATTGTGCAGAGATGATCAATAGGCCAGCCTCTCGGCCTCAGTGCACTTTTCCCAGCCAGCAGCAGACTACTCGTTCCCTCCAGGAATTGCGAAGTTTGTGATGCCAGTGACTAAGCAGCCAACTGCCATTTCCCTCTAGGAATTGTGTAATTTTGGCTGCCAGTGACCCCAACAACTAACTCCCAGTTCCCTTTGGGAATTGCGTAGTGGGGAAGACATCCTAAGGGGTGTTCATTTGGTTGTTTATGGCTAAGGAAATTGGCAAAGGAAATGGCTAAGGCATTAAAGAGACAAAAAGGTATTTTGGCACATTTATTTATGAAAATAATGGAAATTAGGAGAAAAGGAAGGTAAAAGGTCATAGGTTGCATGTGAGGAGGAAAATGAAGAAAAATAATGGAAATTAGGAGAAAAGGAAGGTAAAAGGTCACAGGTTGCATGTGAGGAGGAAAATGAAGAAAAATAATGGAAATTAGGAGAAAATGGAATTGAAAGGTCACAAGTTGCATGTGACGAGGAAATTGAAGGAAAATAATGGAAAATGAAGAAAATAGAGGCCTCATTAATAAAAAGGCTTATGAGGATCAGTGGACAAGACTTGGTCAGTTTAGTTTTGGAGCTCTCTCATTATTCTCTCTCTCTCTCTCATACTCTTGGTTACTTAGAGTTTTCTTGGAGCACATTGGCATTGGAGCAAGAAAGGCAAAGAAGGAAAGAGGAAGCAAGGATCAAGTAGGGAAAAGCAGGATCAAGTGGCTACAACAGGCTTCGTTGTAGGTATCAACTTACATGTGTATTTTCCTTGCTAGATTTGGCATGCATGGGATTGCATGAGTGTTTTCTTTGCGAGATTTGGCATGCATGGGATTGCATGTGTTTCTTTTCTACCATGGCATGGGTTTTTCCAGGTGTGATAGTAGTTTCAGTGTAGCCTTGCTATTTCCTGATAGCTTTGATGAGATGGGTTCTCTCATGCGTTTCATGGGGGATGGCCGGATTGGATTCGAAGCTAAGTGCGGTGGATCTCCGAATTGACAAACACATGGTGGTAGTGGTCCCTAAACCGAATTGAGGATGCTTGAAGCCACTAGCCTAGTAACCCCTGAACCAGACTATGGATTGTGGTAAAGCCAGATTGTATGCCTCGGTGGGCCTAGGAATCCTTGCCGGTGAATGGCGGGATATACTGTAAAGACAAGAGGTGGATTTCCTCTCTTAACTAGTGATTCCGTGATGGAATGTACAGTAAATCCTGAAGAGTATGTCTCGGTGTAGGGCCTAGTGATCCTTGGATCAGACTGTGGATGCACGGTAAAGCCTGAGAGACTAGGAGGCACTCAAATTCCTCACGGCGTAGGCGAAGAACTCCGGTGGCATCCACATTGATTAGTGTTTTTTGATGTGTTCTTTGAGTTCCACACTCATGCTTGAAATATGGCATGGGGGTGATTGGCTGAAGGGAGACTTGGCTTAGCCAATCTATGGTCGGGCGGAATGTGGTAGTCCCATCACCAGTTCGTTCATTGCATTATTAATGAAAATAATTCATTCCCTTGATTTCCATGTGAAAATGTAATGATGTATATATGGATTTTGATGGATGATATTTTTATTGTATTTCTATTCCTATTATGTTTTTTTATATGTACATTTACCTTGGAGGGTGTTATAAGTGGTATCAGAGCATGGTTCAAACACTTGGACTGGATGGGCTCTATCATAGGTAAAATGAAGAATAAATGTTAATTTTTAGACCTTTCTGTCATATATGTTATAAATTTTCTTCTGTGGAATATTAGAAGTCAAAAATTTGTCCATACTAAAGGTAACTCCCACTGATAATGTGGTAAAAATTTCAGATATTGGTTCACAATACTTTAGGAATTATGATCCAAGGAAGATGACCTTCCTGAATTCACCTTTAAATAGGCCATGTTGTTATTTCTGCAATAACTTTTCTTATGTAGGCTTTCAGAAGCTGAAAATTTGTCCACATTGAGGTGACATAACACTGATTACGTAGTAGAAATTTCAGATATTGGGTTGCAATATTTTAGGAGATATAAGTAGAGGGAGTCAAGCCTTCTGAATGTTCCTAAAATCAGGCCTCAAACAGGACACATTGTCATTTTCGTTATCACTTCTCTTCTGGGCACACTCAGGAGCTGAATTTTTTTTCCACAATGAGGAGAAATATCACTTATATTTTGAGATATTCATTCACTATATTTGAGGAGATATGACCAGTGTAAATCGAGCTTTCTAGATACTCCTAGAATTGTGCACCAAATATGATTGTGTTGGTATTTTTGTTATAACTTTTCATCTATGAAATCTTAGAAGTTGAAACTTGAATCATAGTGAGGGAAAATACCACTGATCATATGGTTCAGTTTCTATAACTTGTACTACTACAGTTTAGGATATATGCATTGAATCATTCGCTATATTAGTTTGCATGCAAAGTGTTTAAAGAAATGCTTAAATGGTTCAATGATTAATTGCATACAAACTGTTTGATAAAATGCCCCATTGAGTATGTTGTTTGTGGTTGGGGATAGAATTTATGTGTAATAGTATTGCTTTAGTGATATATGCTTATTTTTATGCAAATAGTTTGCTATATTAGTTTGCATGTAAAGTGTTTGAAGAAATGCTTACGTGCAAATGTAATACTATAGTAGTTGTTTGAAGAAAAATGTAAAAGTATGGTAATTGTTTGAAGAAAATGTTATTTTTTAAATGCAATAGTATTGTAGTATGATAATATGGATGTATATGATCTATGCCTATTTGCATGAAAATAATTTGAAGAGTTGCATGTAGGGAATTTGAAAGGTTGCATGCAAGGAATTTGAAAAGTTGCATGTAGGGAAATGGAAAAGTGGCATGTTTTTAGTTATTATGTTACAAGTGGAATAAGTGTAATGTTTTTTACTTAGTCTCATACAAATGCATGAGAAATAAAAATACATTTCTTTTCAAGTGTGGTTAAATTTAGTAGAGCTTTGGAGATTGCATTTCCATAATTGGACATTGGAGATCAGGCCATTATAGTAGCTTCCTCCTCCTACCTTAGTGTGGACCATGGATAGTAAGGGGGTATGCTTATAGGTTGTTAGTATTGGTGAATGTTGATTTCAAATTAATAGACACGATGCCTTTATTTTTGGAAGATTTGACTAACTGTGTATGGATTATATGTCGCTTACATGTTGATTTCATGATACCTACTTACATCCTTGTATGTTGTAACATCCCTCCCTTAATAATAAATAATAAATAATAAGAACTAATAAAAATAATACAAAAAAATAATAATTAATAATAAATAATAATAATAATAATGAATAATAGTAAATAAACCACTTAATAAATAATAAATA
>APFE030889698.1:0-14271 GCA_000404065.3 Pinus taeda | reverse complement strand
AGCTTTGGAGGACAGAGGATATGAGGTACTGTTCAGGGGAGGACAGGTGTTGATGTATCCCAGGGGCACTCCAGCTAATTCAGCTATAGTGATAGGTGTATGCCATGCAAAGGTGTACAAGTTTTCATTCTAGCCCCTTTTGGCATTGAGCAGTAGTACCGACAACAGAGCTAGCAGTTCTGAGCTGTGTGAGATTTGGCACCGCAGGATGGGGCTTATGTATCATGGAGCCTTGAGGACCTTGCGGGAGATCACTACAAGTGTGCCAGATTTCAGTACTGATCACTTTGATACTTGCAGAGGATGTGCGATGCGCAAGTTTGCCAAATCCCCTTTTCCCAACAGTGACAACAGAGCGACTGGGATACTTGATTTGATTCATTCTGATGTGAGCGGTCGGATGTCTCATGTTTCCTTGAGTGAATATGAGTACTATGTTTTATTCATTGATGATCACTCCAGGAGGACCTGGATTTATTTCTTGAAGACCAAGAGTGAGGTCTTCAAGCGGTTTCAGGAGTTTAGAGCTCTTGTGGAGACACAGACAGGTCAGAAGATCAAGTCCCTGAAGTCGGATAATGGGGGAGAGTACACCCTTGGAGAGTTTGTTGACTATTGTGCAGAGGCAAGCATTAGGAGGAAGTTCGCTGTTCCTTACAACCCCCAGCAGAACAAGGTTGCGGAGAGGAAGAACAGATCCATCGGAGGGGCTACCAAAGGCATGTTACATGATTAGGGGTCGCCATTGTTCTTGTGGGCAGAGGCCTGTAACACAATTGTTTATTTGCAGAACAGGAGTCTGCATCGTGCCTTGGGGCACATGACTCCGGAGGAAGCTTTTTCTGGGAAGAAGCCTGATATTATTCATTTTCGTATCTTTGGGTGCATGACATACTCCTACATACCCAAGGAGAAGAGGAACAAACTAGAGTCCACCGCAGAGAAGGGTATCTTTGTGGGCTACAATGAGACCTCAAAGGCCTTTTGGATTTACATTTCTGCACAAAGGAAAGATGTTGTCAGGCGGGATGTGAAGTTCGAGGAGGACATGGCCTTTAGGAGGTCATGGGAGTTAGAGTATCTGGATCAGCCAGACCCTCAGCAACAGTTGAGTTAGTCGCAGGAATCCAGTGGGCAGGGATCAGGTGGATCCAGAGGTACATCTATGATGATGCCAGTTCCGTTAGTGAGCAGTGGCTCACCAAGCCAGAGAGGTGGTGCTCCGGGCAGCATGCAGAGTAGTCCACAGAGCAGTTCACTAGGGAGTCCACTGATGGATAGTTCACACGGTATCTCAGCTTCTACCGGTTCAGGTGCAGGCAGGAGGACAACAGACAGACAGTTCGGAGTTCAAGCTCCTGATGGTGACGAGGAGGAGGAGTTTCATTCTCCAATGGGAGAAGTATGCTCAGGGAAGAGGAAGCCCAAGTGGCTTTAAGACACCTTGAGAGATGCCACATCTGTTGCTGAGCCTAAGAGGCCGGTCAGAGAGAGTAGACCACCTGAGAGGTTTTGTAGCTATATGGCAATGGCTAACAACATCCTTGACTCTGAGCCTTCTAGCTATGAGGAGGTAGCTAGCCAACAGATTTGGAGAGAGGCCATGCAGGAGGAGTATTCTTCTATCATGAAGAATGATGTTTGAGAGGTGGTGCCGAAGCCTGAGGGAAAATCTGTGGTTACTTCCAGATGGCTTTACAAGGTAAAGCATGTTGCAGATGACAGCATTAAGAAATTCAAAGCAAGGTTTGTGGCTAGAGGGTTCTCCCAGGTAGAGGGAGTTGATTATGAGGAGACCTTCGTTCCCGTGACTCGATATACTTCGATCCGCTCCATTATATCGATAACAACAGAGATGGGTTGGAAAATCACCAAATGGATGTGAAGACTGCATTTCTCAATGGCTTCATACAGGAGGAGGTGTACATTGAGCAGCCATAGGGCTTTGAGGTGCATGGGAAGGAGTCCCATGTGTGCAGACTGAAGAAGGCTCTTTATGGCCTGAAGTAAGCTCCCAGAGCTTGGTACTCGAGGATAGATACATACTTGCAGGGGATGGGTTTCACAAAGAGTGAGACAGATCCGAACCCTTACTATATTGTGATAGGTGAGGAGCCTCTCATTATGGTGTTGTATGTGGATGACTTGGTCATTACAGGTGCAAAGAGACTCATAGAGCACTGCAAGAGAGATCTTGCGGCGGAGTTTGAAATGAAGGACATCGGCTTGATGCATTACTTTTTGGGTTTGGAGATGTGACAGGAGGAGGGGCATTTCTTCCTGGGGCAAGGGAAGTATATTGTGGACATCCTTGGCAGATTCCACATGGAGGATTGTAAACCCATGTCGACACTGATGATCACCAACTGGAAGAAGCTTCATGCTTCGGATTCCGAGTTGGTGGATCCCACATTGTACAGGCAGCTGATTGGTTCCTTGATGTATTTGGTCAACACTAGACCAGATATTTGTTTTGCAGTCAACACGATGAGTCAGTTTATGTGTGAGCCAGGAAGGTTCACTGGGTGGCTGCAAAACACATTTTGCGGTACTTGCAGGGGACAGTGGATTATGGTCTGGACTACAGGCAGGGAGATGGAGTGAGATTGGTAGGATACACTGATTCTGATGGGGCAGGTTGTGCTTCTGATAGGAAGAGCACTTCAGGGTGCTGTTTTGAGTTGGGTTCAACAGTAGTGTCATGGTTCAGCCGGAAGCAGCAGTCAGTAGCACTGAGTTCAGCAGAAGCAGAGTATATGGAAGCCAGTCTAGCTAGTTGTGAGACCATCTGGCTTCGCAAGATGTTGCTTGGCTTATTTGGTCAGCCGTTGAGACCTTCAGTGATTTACTGTGATAATCAGAGTTGCATTAAACTCACGGAGAATCCAGTATTTCATGACATGTCAAAGCATATCAGGATCAAATATCATTTCATCAGAGACTATGTTCAGAAGGGAGCTGTGAAGCTTGAGTACATTCCCACGAATGAGCAGGTTGCAGATATTCTTACCAAAGCCTTACGACGGGGCAAGCATGTCTACTTCAGAGACAAGATGGGTGTGGTGAGGAGCACCTTCTTCGGTAAGAGGGAGTGTTGAAATTTGGTACCGGAGGACAAGTGGTTCCCTAAGGCTTTGATCTTTGGCCTAGGGAAAATTGTTCAAAATAATTTAATTTTTCTCCTAAAGTGACTTTATAATTTTTATAAAGTCAAATCTAATTTAAAAGTGACTTTAAGTGATAAAGTTAATAAAGTCTAATTTTAAAGTGACTTTAATAAAGTCAATGTAAAATTAGGAAAAGTGACTTTGGAAATAAATGACTGAGTGGTTCTTAATTAAAGTGGGGTGAATTAAAAAATAGAAAGTGAGATTTAAATGAGCATTTAATCTCAGCCCTAGATCTCAATCTATTTCAACCATTGGATTTAGGAGTTTTCCAAAAGTCACTTAGGGTTAGATTAAAGGAGGAAAGGTCATTCATTCTTTCATGAGCAGATTGAGAGAAGGAGAGCAATAGAGCAAGGGAGATCTCTGGACAGTGAGGAGAAAGAGGCAGTAGCTTGGCACACATTCCAAGGCAGTTTTACAGCAATTCAGAGGAGGTCGTACAGTCCGTACAACGTTTTGAAGCAGGCCGTGCAGCAGTCGTACAGCAGGCCGTACAGCAATCCGTACAGCAGAGGAGGTCGTACAGTAGCCGTATAGCAGTCCGTACAGCAGAGGGGGCCGTACAACAGGCCGTACAACAATTTTGGAGGAGGCAGGCCGTACAACAATTTTACAGCAATTTCCAGTTAGCTGTGAGGAAAAAAATGAGATAAGTTGTAAAATTTGCTTGCTGATTTTTACTGAATATTTCTCTCACTGTAAAAGCATTTTCCAGAAATAAGAAAGAGCTTTCGAACTGGTTTTCCCCAAGAGTTGTAGGGGGTTTTTCCAGGGTCACCTTGACGAAAAATCTCTGTGTTTAAATGAGTTAAATCGCTGTTTGTATGTGCTGATTTTTATTTCTGCATTTTCTAGCATTTTGTAAAATTTCCAGAATTTGTGTTTTCAACAAAATTTATTTTCCTGTTGTTGAATGTATGGATATGGGAAAGGGCATTTAACTATTTTGGAGAAATAAGGCGAAACTGAAAACCGGGGTGGGAAATAAGAAATTTTTACAGAACACATTTGGTGGATCCTCTTGCCTCCCAATCTACAGATCACTACACTTGGATCTTCAACTGTCACTATCAATGATCACAACTGCTTTTGTGTCATTGAACTTTGGCTCACGGATTTGCCCACTAACGACCTTGTAGCTCCATTAAGAAGCCTTCTCCTTGGGTCTTCTGGATATGCCCTCTTGTGAACCATATGGATTTTCTTGATTTCACACCCACACCTTTGGTACAAAATCCCAAGACAAACCCCAACTAACTTAAGGAATTTTTTTTTTTTTTCATTTGATCAAGACCCTTCATCGTAGCCTTAGGTCACCCTTGCTCCCCAAAAGTTCTCCACTCCCAACAATGAGTAAATAATAATTCCTTTTCTTGATTTCACACCCACAACTTGGGTACAAAATCCCAATGCTTGGGTTCTTTGCCCACAGAAGGGAAAACCCTTTTGTGGTGCAAACTCACACAAACCCAACCATAGGTGGTCTAAAAGTGATGACTCCATCAATAGTGATTCACTACTGTAGAAGCACATTTCACATAACTTTGCACTTCCATTACTAGAGTCAATCTGAGATATGCTGAGAAGCTTCAATGATACTTTTCTCCCAAAGAACTCTTTGAGATCGTCTCTGATGTAAATCCATAACATTTTTCTATATCACTGCAACCCCTTTAATTTTGTGTTGTGTAGACATAAACATGATGTTGTAGCCAAAAAACTGTGCACCTTTATACATCATTGGGTGTTTCAATCGCTTATGCCTGCTAACATAATGGAAGAGATTGGACGTCAATGCCTGCATTCAAATATAAAACATAGTGATTTTTATAGTTGTGGAACGAAGAGAGAAAGAAGTCACGATAGGTATGAGAAGACCACCTTTGTATTGGAGTTCTTTAAGCTAAAAACAATCTCCAACGAAAAATAATGATCAACCTAGTGTTTGTATAAGCGACATTAGTGTCGGGAAAAACTTGTGATGAAGATAACAATTATCTTGTATGGCAACTCATTGACCAAAAATATGCGCCAAAGTCCTATTCTATGAGATTCATTTTGTCTGATTTGGTAACTAGCAAGGTCAGCAAGGTGTACGAGAGCTATATTGCTGACAAACCTAAGGAAACCAATGTTTTCTGCAGTGATTCTCCTCGCATGCAGGGGTGGCCTAATCTTGTTGTAGGCTCCAAATATTGTTGAAGTCACCACCTAGCCTGCGCACTACTCAATGGCCATTCTGTTTTCATTAGACATAACAAACCATAAGCTACCATGATTGGCAAAGTTATTGTATATAGTTGTCAGCTTGTCACTACTATGTGACAATGCAAAAATATGCGTTGAATTCCTAGACCGAAAAGTGGTAATACTGATAACTTTCATACCCAATGGAATTTCTTTCGTATCAAATAATTTCCCTCTACTCATATTAAATATAAAGTTAAATATATGCCCATCCAATCCACAATAGGATCATCACCAGTGGGATTTATATCAAACTCAATGACCAAATGTTTCTCCAATTTCCAAATAGACAATATTACCCCTTCTTTGGCCAAAAGAACCCAAAGAACATTGTGACTACAATTATAAAAAATCCCGTGGGTACTATCAAATATGACCAAATATCCTTTCTGCCTAGTAACTTTGTTGATGCGTGCTCATGATTGCAGACTGAAAGCAAAAACTCTCTTTAAATACTCCAAAACAGGAACAAGTTGACCTTATGCTTAACATTCATCTAAAATATAGAAGTTCGTTATAAGATAAATATTTACATATCTTTGCAAAACTTCTACATGTGAGATTGAAATGACTAGCTACTGATGCAAGTAAATAAGTTTTAAATCTCCATAACGCGACCTTATGTACACAAATCCACTATGTAAATAAGAAGTTGTTGAAGCAACAAATGCTTTTCCCAGAAGTTTTAGCTTGAAACTAGTAACCCTTTCCCCTTTACATATTGTAGGCAATTGAAAATAGATGAGATCACCTAGATGTATCGAGCAATTGAAGAAGCCCCGAGATCACCTAGAAGGTATCAAGAACCATCCGCAAACATTAAGCATTAGTGATAATCACAGAATTGGGTTTGGCATGAACTGTAATAACAAATTGTCTCCTCACTATGAATCTTTAAAACAAATAACCAAATCGTTGGCCTTTAGACGAGTATGCAAAAGATTAGGCATTCAAATTACTATGACATGTCTCTATTGAATTACTCTAAACAATTTCATATGTGGATAGCTTCAAGGCTATCTTAGCTAACCCTTGCCACAAGTTCCTAGAGTAAGTGTGCTTGATTTTCTATTTCAAAAGCCCTCTCTCCACACCATGGGAATTCAATGTGTTATGGTCTAAATTCTGACTAAAATAATTAAAGGCATTTGTTGAATTCAATGTGTTCTGGTCTAAATACTCATTGAAACAATTAAAGTGCACATTTGTTGGTGTAGCAAGGTATATTTACTACATCCATCAAAATTATGGATACATGAAATACAAAATGGATTATCCCCCTTTATATAACAAAACTCAAAGACAAGTATGTTTCATATTATGATTAATTATTGCATTCAATTCTCCAGTTTAAATTGTATTTTTATTTTAATATTGTATTATGTATTTGTTGTAGATGTCTTGTTGTGGCGAGCACGAGTAAGTGGAATACAAAATGGAGTGCTTATTGTTATATAACAAACTCTAGAGGAGGTGTGTTTGCTATTATGAATAATTTATTGCTTTTGAAATACGCTTACCATTACTATCTATGTTTGGATTTTAATGTTATTCATCCTACTTTTTTTAACTTTCAGCTGAGGAACGAGCACTGCAATAGAGATAATGTGCAAGGGGAAGTTTGCAATTTTTTTTTATTTTTAAATTTTTAAATTTTTTATTGTTATTGTCTAAATGTTTTGTTTTTGTTGAGTTTGAGCATGGCCATGCTTTTTGTTGTACTTGTTTAGCTTTGCTTTACATTTTTTCTCACTTATTGTAGTTTGGTCTTGGTTTTGTTTATTGGATGTGCAATAGGAAAGGAGGGCAACAAGGAGAAAGAATAAAAAAGATAAGATGGAGGGTATCATTCATAAATGAAGGTGAATCACCTTAACTATATGCAATGCATTTCACTCACAATTATCGTTCGCTCATTTGTGAATCCATTTGCCTGCTTTTCAATTTATTATATGTGGTCTCGCACTCAACTATATCGATCTGCTTTGTGTAGTGATCAACCACAATTGTATAGTCTATGAAGGTCAAGGCGAAGATACCCTAGACATTCTACCAACGCAGCTTGGACGATTGGTGAGCTATATTTTTTTCCTACATTAGAATATTGTCCTTTAATCAATTGAAATATTGTTTTTTGTGAATCGATTTATCCTTTTGTCATGGCTTCAGGGTAGTACGATCTTGTTAATGGGTGTGAGGTTTGAGATTTTCCAAGCACTCCCTTACAGAATAAAGGGAAATGTTATATTGAGGTTCACAATTTTAGGGCTTACTATTCATGGTTATTGCTTCTATGACATTAGCCAAGGGCGAATAGGTATGTGTATGATTAAGTCATCGCTCTATATATTTGTTATTCATTTTCTCTCGTGGTTTATTTGTGATCTCATATATAATATTGGTTTGTGCAGTGAGTGACTATAGTTGCAGTGCTTACAATGGTGCAAGGTATGTTTTCTTGCTCCACATCACATGCACACCCCCACACAACGTGCCTTGTAGAGGAGGTGGGTAAGGTCGAGCAGACAAGCATACTGACCCTTCAACCAATCAACCATCGTGCTAACATACAACACTACTGCCTTGTGGACTTTGGTATTGTGGGTGTTCAATATGTTTAGAAATGCTTACATTCCTTTTCCGAAAAATTTATATCTTATGAAAACATTGTTTGTATTACTCGCAGTAGAAGTACATCTAGTCTATAAAATTTATAATTTTTTTAGATATAGCCCAAAATATAACTGGAATAGAACTAAGTTGCATGACAACTTCATACCTTCAAACTCTCTAGTTTAAATTCTATAAGGAATCTAATATCTCATTGTATATCTAGTGCAAATGGCTTGTTCGATTGAGCATAAATACATGAAATTCAAAATGGACTCTCCCCTTTCATATAACAGTCTTAAAGAAATGTATGTTTCTTATTACGATTAATTATCGCGGTCAACTCTTTAGTTTAACTTATATAACGATTCTAATATCTTATTTTCTATCTGTTGTAGATGGCTTGTTTTGATGAGCACGAACAAGTGGAATCCAAAAGGGAGTGACCATCGTTGTAAAACAAACCCTACGGGAGGTGCGTTTTCTATTATGAATAATTATTGGTTTTGAAATATGCTTACCAGTACTAATTGTGTGCATATTTTAACCTTATTCAACCCACTTGTTTTCCTTTCAACATAAGAGAGCACATTGTAGGAGAGATGATGCACAAAGGGGATATTTGCAATTTTTCTTGTTCTTGTATGCATGTTTTGTTTCTAGGTTTTGAGCATGGCCATGCTTTGAGTTGTACTTATTTTCTTTTTTTTGCTCATTTTTTGTAGTTTGGTCTTGGTTTCATTTGTTGGGTGTGTTGTACTCGTTTTCCCTTTTTTCATGTTTTTTGTAGTTTGGTCTTGGTTTTATTTTTTGGGTGTGGAAAAGGAAATGAAGGAAGTAGACAGAGAAAGAAATGAAGGAAGCAGACAGAGAAAATGGAGGTTATTGTTCATAAATGAAGGTGAGTTAATGTACCTATATCTAGTGCATTTCACTTAAAAGTATCTTTTGTTAATTTGTGGCTCCACCTGTTTGTTATTCAATTTATTATGTGTTATATATGCTCTCATAATCAACTATAATGATCTTTATGTAGTGAACAACTACAATTGTATAATCTACAAAGGTCAAATGGTGAAGATACACTAGAAATTCTATAAACTTGGCAAAAAGGATGGGTGAGCCATACTTTTCTCCTACAAAATACTATTGTCCTTTAGTACACTGAAATATTTGGTTTTTGCACAACAATTTATCCTTTTGTAATGGTTGCGAGGTAGTTTGATATTGTTCATGTGTGTGAGATTCAAGAATATTTCGTAAAACTTTGATATGAAAGAAATAGAAAAGTTATACTTAGGTTCACATCTTTAGTGCTTATTTTTCATGATTGTTGCTACTATAATATTAGCCAAGGGAGGCCAGGTATGTGTATGGTTAATTCAAGCGTAATCTTGTTGATTTTTCCACGACACTCAAGAATTTTGTTTGAGTCTAAAATCACAAACACAAACACAAACACACTCAAATGCGACAACACTTCTACTTTGCGCAACGAAATAACATACATAAGGGAATCAACTAGAGCACATGACAATTTTAAACTTTTTAAACCCAGTACTTGTTATATTACAAACTATAATACAATAGTTTTAGGGCTCTTGTACTATGGATCATGGCCCTTATATACAACCCTGATATAAAGACACATCTAGGGCTTTGTGTCCACTGCTATGACCACCAATCTACCCCAAACAAAGTACACTTGACCTACTATTTAACAACACGCACTATAGCCCTTTCAGTCCACGTACCTTGAACACATTTGGTGGGTCCTCTTGCCTCCCAATCTACAGATCACTGCACTTGAATCTTCAGCTGTCACTATCAATGATCACAACTACTTTTGTGTCACTGAACTTTGGCTCATGGATCTGCCCACTAGCGGCCTTGTAGCTCCATAAAGAAGCCTACTTCTTGGGTCTTCTGGATATGCCCTCTTGTGAACCATATGGCTCCTTTTATAAGCTGAACTAGGGCTCCATTACTCAGCCTCCTAACAACCCATTGATTCCTTTAATGAACATTATACTCGAGGTCTTCTAGACTACCCACTTATCAATGTCCTGGATACTTCAAAATGCTACTCCTAGGTCAATCTAGGTCTACCCCTCTAGGCTGCCCTTTGATCCTTCTGAGACTGTCCTTTCTTCTGCAATTTGTCTCCTTAATTGTCTAGATCTAGGGCTATTCCAAATGAGATGTGCTTTATATCCCTGTTCTTAGGGCTAATTAGAACTATTATTCAAACCTTTGAATAAACCTTCTCTTTTCGTTTACTACATCACCCTTCTTGTTGTCCTTCCATCTCAAACTTCTACCCACAACAAAGAGTCATTTGTGTACCCTTCTAGGGTCTCGACCCTCTTCATTCATCAGAGATCTGGGCTAGTCTTTCACTGAGATTTGGAAAGACCATAGGATGGCTCTTTGCATAGGAAGAAGCCCTAACTAGGGAATATCAAAATTGTTGTCCAAAACTTCATGGACAACCCTCCAACCTTAGCAATCTATCTTGTTGAGGACGCTACCACTTAGCCTCCAAACAACCACAGTTCTGGTCATTTTCTTGACGGATATCCTAGGCCTTGTTACAGAGCTTTGCGGCCCCAAATCTAGGGTTACCTATGACATGCGGTACCCTTTTTCCAACCCTGTACTTGTTGCATTGGTCCTCTAAGGCATGCGTCGTTACTCCAACTTTCCTCGAATCCTCATGGAAAACTGAGACAACCTTATTCTAGGTATTGTGGCCCTCTAATAAGGTACAAGAGTCTACGACTAGATCACAAAAGTACCATTTCTATTAGCCCAATACTCAGCCAACACCCTTCTTGATCCTGAACCAAAGCATGAGACAAAAAGACAAATACGAAACTCTTCTTCTTGAGGTATGCTACCTCCTTGGATCAGTCCTCACTTGAGAGGAATTGCACTTGTTGTATAATCAAATGAGTTTCACAACTTCCTTTCTTATAGTTTTCTCATGAGGGTAGACTTGGCCCTCAAAGGGTGTCTTTCCAAGCCTAGGCTAACTTGAAGTTTCTAGACAAACCCCAAATAAGTTAAGGAAAATTAATTTCTTCATTTGATCAAGACCCTTATCGTAGCCTTAGGTCACCCTTGCTCCTCTAAGGGTTTTCCACTTGCAACAATGAATAAATAATAATTGTTTTTCTTGATTTCACTCCCACACCTTGGCTACAAAGTCCCAAGAGGAACCCCTACTAACTTAAGGAAAATTAATTTCTTCATTTGATCAAGATCCTTCATCGTAGCCTTAGGTCACCCTTGCTCCTCCAAGGGTTATCCACTTGCAACAATGAATAAATAATAATTCCTTTACTTGCTTTCACATCCACATCTTGGGTACAAAATCCCAATGCTTGGGTTCTTTGCCCTGAAAGGGCAAACCCTTTTATGGTGCAAACTCAAAAAAACCCGAGCATAGGTGGTTTGACAATGATGACTGCTTCATCGATAGTGATTTAGTCTTAACTTTGCACTTCGATTGCTGGAATCGATTTGAGATATGCTGAGAAGCTTTAATGATACTTTTCTACCAAAGAACTCTTTGAGATCATCTCTGATGTAAACCCAAAACATTTTTCTATATCACCGCAACCCTTTAATTTTGTGTTGTGTAGATGTAAACATGATGTTGTAGCCAAACAATTTTGCATCTTTATACATCATTGGGTGCTTCAATTACTTATGCCTACTAAAAGAATGGAAGAGATTGGAGGTCAATATCTGCATACAAATATAAAATAGAATGATTTTTATAGTTGTGGAACGAAGAGAGAAAGAAGCACGATAGGTATGAGAAGACCACATTTGTATTGGAGTTCTTTAAGCTAAAACCAATCTGCAACAAAAATTAATCACCAACCCAGAGTTTGTATAAGCAACACTTACGTTGGGAAAAACTTGTGAAGAAGGTAACAGTTTTCTTGTATGGCAATTCATTAACCAAAACTATGTGCTAAAGTTCTATTTTATGAGATTCATTTTGTCTGATTTGGTAACTAGCAAGTTTAGCAAGGTGTACGAGAGCTATATTGGTGGCAAACTTAAGAAAACCAATGTTTTTTGTAGTGATTCTCCTCAGATGCATGGGTGGCCTAATCTTGTTGTAGGCTCCAGATATCGTTGAAATCACCACCTAGCCTACTTACTGCTCCATGGCCCTTTTGTTTTCCTCATACATAACAAACCCTAAGCTACCATGACTGGCAAAGTTATTTTATGTAGTTGTCAGCGTGTCACTCCTATGTGACACAGCAAAAATATGCATTGAATTCCTAAACCGAAAAGTCGGAAGACTGAATAACTTTCATACGCATTGGAATTTATTTCGTATCAAATAATTTCCCTCTGCCCAATTTAAATATTAAGTTAAATATATGCCCATCCAGTCCACATAGGATCATCACTCAATGACAAAATGTTTCTCCAATTTCCAGATAGACAATATTACCCTTTCTTTAGCCAAAAGAACCTAAAGGAACATTGTGACTACAATTATAGAAAATCTAGTGGTTACTATCAAATATGACCAAATATCCTTTTTGCCCAGTAACTTTGATGATGCGTGCTCATGACTGTGGAAGGTAAGAGAAAACACTCTTTAAATGCTCCAAAATAGGGAACAATTTGACCTTATGCTTGACTTTCATCTAAAATGCAGAAGTTCGTTATAATACCGATATTTACATATATTTCCAAAACCTCTACATGTGAGCTTGAAACGACTAGCAACTGATGCAATTTGATAAGTTATAAATCTCCATAGCTCAACCTTATGTACACACATCCACTATCTAAATAAGTTGTTGTTGAAGCAACAAATGTTTTTCCCAAAAATTCTAGCTTGAAACCAGTAACTCTTTCCCCTTGACATATGAAATTGAAAATCCTTGAGATCATCTAGAAGTAACGAGCAATTGAAGAAGCCCCGAGCTCGCCTAGAAGGTATCAAGAACCATCTGAAAACCATAAGCAATAGTGATAGTCATAGAATTGGGTTTGGTAGTCACTGCAATAACAAATCGTTCTAGCTTGAAACTAGTAACCCTTTCCCCTTGACAAAAGTTCTTTGAGTAATTCTGCGTCATTTTCTATTTCAAAAGCTCTCTCTGGAGAGAGGGCTCCCACCATGGGAATTCAATGTGTTATGGTCTAAATTCTGACTAAAATAATTAAAGGCATTTGTTTACTTCAATTTGTTATGGTCTAAATTCTGACTGCAATAATTAAAGGCATTTGTTGGCTTCAATGTGTTCGGGTCTAAATATTGACTGAAACAATTAAAGTGCATTTGTTGGTGTGTAGTAAGTTATATTTACTTACTACAATCCATCAAAATTATGGATACAGGAAATACAAAATGGATTATCCCCCTTTATATAACAAAACCCAAAGACAAGTATGTTTCATATTATGATTAATTTTTGCATTGAATACTCCAGTTTAAATTGTACACAGATTTTATTATCTTATTATGTATTTGTTGTAGATGTCTTGTTGTGGTGAGCACGAGTAAGTGGAATACAAAATGGAGTGTTTATCGTTATATAACAAACTCTAGAGGAGGTGTGTTTGCTATTTTGAATAATTATTGGTTTTGAATTATGCTTAGTGTTACTATCCATGTTTGAATTTTAATGTTATTCACCCCACTTTTTTTTTTCTTTTTAGTTGAGGAGAGGACACTGCAGTAGACACAATGTGCAAAGGGAAAGTTTGCAATTTTTTGTTTGTTATTGACTATATGTTTTGTTTTTGTTGAGTTTTAGCATGGTCATGCTTTTTGTTGTACTTGTTTAGCTTTATTTTACATTTTTTTCACATTTCTTGTAGTTTGGTCCTTGTTTTGTTTACCAGATGTGCAATAGGAAAGGAAGGCAACAAGGATAGAAATGGAGGTGAACCACCTTAAATATATGCAATGCATTTCACTCACAATTATCTTTCATTCATTTGTGAATCCCATTGCTTGGTTTTCTATTTATTACATGTTTTATATGTGGTCTCACACTCAACTATATCAATTTGCTTTGTGTAGTGAGCAACCACAAATGTATAATCTTTGAAGTTCAAGGTGAAGATACTCTAGACATTCTACCAATACAACTTGGACGATTGGTGAGCCATATTTTTTTCCTACATAAGAATATTTTCATTTAACCGACTGAAATATTTGTTTTTTGCGAATCAATTTATCCTTTCGTCATGGCTTCAG
>APFE030889677.1:25168-82484 GCA_000404065.3 Pinus taeda | reverse complement strand
TATATTATAAAAAATGCTCCGAGATTCGCTCCCAAACCGGGAGCTTTTGAAAATGTCGCTCCCGCAACCATTTTCGCTCCCGCTCCCAAGTATCAGTGTTTGGGCCAAAACCATGCACTCATTTCAAAAATTGAAGGATGAGGATGATAGCTCTCGGCGAGATGATTCTAATGCAATGAGAATCATCTGATTTTGAGCTGTAGAAATGGAGATATGAATTTTTCAAGTTGCAAGTGGGTTTTATGGGTGACAAGTCATGTTGGCTTGTGTCTTTGGACAGTTGTACAAGCCCACTTTGCATATTCGTTGGAACCCTTGTAAGGGCTATAAATTAAGGTCAAATGTGAGACATAAAGAATATCCAAAAAGTCACACTATACCACAGATTATCTCTGCATTTGAAGTGCGGATTTGAGGCAAGATGAAGGAAATCGGAGCCGAGCTTTGAGAGGGGTTCTCGCTGCATTTTAATGTGGATTTCTCTGTGGAGAAAGCTATAGCTCTGAGGCAGCCAGGAAGGAGCCTTAAGCGCAGATCTGTGGGCTGTATTTGGTGTGTTTCCTTTGCAGACCAGGCCGCAGTAAATGGAAGTTAAGATGGTTTTGTGCATACCCTCGGTAGGTATATCTCTGTTTGAGGGCCGCAGTGAGAGGTTGTTATAGCAGCAGTTGAGAGGTGAACTTAGAGGGTCGAAAGGCCTAGAAAGGCCCTCCTAATCAGGTCACAATCATCTCTAGGGGCAGCGAGCAAAACAATGGTGTTCTCCTTGTATGTAGGGTTTGTTTACAGTGTTGGAGTGGGCAATTTGCTTCAAGGTTAAGTTGGTTGTTGTAGGAAGCTTGGTGGAGGTGCCCATACCCTACAACATCACCTAGAACACCAAGGAACCTTCAGCTGATGTAAGCAACCTGTGTGGAGAAGATTAAAGCACTAGTGTAGGGCTATTGTGTTCCCTAACCAATCTTATGCATGCACAAAACTCAAGGACAAGGAGGCAGCAATGTGTTAAGGTTGCAAATGACTCCTTGGTGATAGTTGGATGCTAGTTGGAGGATGTACTAGGAGAAGACTAGATTTGGAAGACTATAGTAGCCAAGTGATTGGGTTGACATGGACTCTCAAATGCCCTAATCAGTGGGCAGATGTTGCAGCAGTACATTGGAGCTTAGATTTGTGCAATAGCTCCTCTATTGTAGACGAAAGGACAGATGGGGAGAAGTCTATGAGCAGTCGTGTGTAAGGGTCTCCTAAGTGTGAGGATGCCATAACTAGGTGCAGATGCCATAGCATGGATTGGCCACTCATGGATTGTTGGAGGGCAGCGTGAGAGTGGACCAAGTGTGAACGTGGATTGGGCATTTATGGTTTGCTAGAGGACAACGTGATAGTGTCCAAGTTGGATCCCGGTGTGCAACACCTTGAAGGACAAAGGTAGTTGCTAGAGTGGCAATTTTTGAGCTCAAGGGTTGACAAACTAGAGGAGCAGTTGTGGAGCCCGAGACTTGTCGGTGGAGAAGGACTTCTACAGCAGATGATGGGCAGTCCTCCTAGCCTGTGTTCACTGTGGGAGATGGACATCTTGCAGTGATAGGTGGCAGTCCTCTGTGCCCTATGTTGGTCTTCATCAGTGCAACACAGGAAGACCATAGTGGGATGAAGTCCCTAAGTAGATAAGGAGCAACAGTGGGCAGATCGAGAGTTGTTTATAAGTGGAGTTGTGAACAACTCGACAGAAGTCTTGATGTGTTGATGCGTTGATGGATGAACAATCAACTAGTGAGTTGATTGGATGGGCGAGATTCAGTGACTAGATGGACTTGGAGCATTGATAGAGGCAGAAGCTGCAGATCGAGAGCCGAAGAATTGAGCAGGTATAGGGTACGACCGAGGGGAGCTGAGAGAGTTGACTTCATCAGCCAGATGGTCAAAGTATCTTGTTGAGGGCAAATTGGTTGTCGATGTAATGACACCAAGCCCCAATTTGTATCTTGTACTAGTGGATGTATGAGGGCCATTATCCCTGGTACAGGAGTCCTAGACTGTTGTATTATATGTTGATTAATATAACGAAGTTGAGCTGAAAAATGTAAAAAGTTATCTATATTTTTTGCATGTGTGATTTACTATTGTTTATATTCCGCTATGCAAAGTAGTATCGTTAAGATTCTTGGTTTGGTAGCGTCGAAGATTTTAAGATTCTATCCTAGACCCAAGATCATGGAAATTCAACAATGATACTATCAAGGAAGTGGAGTACCTCGATTGGTGGATAGTTGCAAATGGATTTATCCCATGCCACCATTCTTGAGCATGATGGTACCCCATTTGTCCTCTATAGGGAGCCCCAACTCTCAAGTCATGTAGAAGATGTGGACCCCTTTCCATTTCCTGCCCATCGTAGCCATGGAACTATGAGTCAAAACCAAGTTAACCTTCAAAACTTATTAAGCCCCCTGCTTCTCAGGAATTTTGCAATATCGAAAAGCCAAAACCAAGGTCAACAATTCTTAAGAAGCAATGGGTCCAAAAACCAAAGATTTCCAAGTTGGGGATCTTGTTTTGATCAATAAGGACCTTATCCCTGTCAAGATCCATGGGAAAGTAGGTGTAGGATGCTTTTACATTGCCGAAATTGATGGTGAAGGCTTTCCTTCACCGATGAAAGGGAGCCACCTCACCTTATTTATTGGAGATTAACATTCACATACCAAGCATGGTAGTGTAGGTGCATTGCATATTGGGTGAGCATACTAAAATCATTCATATCATGTATCATATAGATTAGCTTGCAGTTAGATTAGATTTTATTTTCTGAGAGGATTTATACTCTCATATAAAACATGGGCGATACCATACGCCACAAGCACATGCTCCCAAACAAGTTTGATTGCAATGTGCATGTTACAGGTTTGTGGTCTTAGGGATTGTTGGAATTCTCATGAACTCCCCATTCGAGTACATGGATCATGCGCTCTACAATGAGCTCATGTGTTAAAATTGGAAACTAGGCCAAACTCCATGTGGGTCACCTCATTTGTGGTTGTTGATATTTTTCCTAGATTCCTCTCATCGAGAGGTGTAGGATTGATCTAAAGATCATCTGATTCCGACAAGTATTTATGGAGATATGAATTTATTTTTAAATACTTGACAAATTGTCAAGGTCGGCCAGCGGCTAAGTGTATGGCACACATGCCCAGCGTTTCATATAAACAGAAGAGAGGTTGAGTCATTTGCAACTCATCTCATCACTCATCTTCTCTCTCTCCTATGCATTAGATGAGCCTCTCTCTCTCACACGTGTGGCTAAAAAAGGAAGACGCAGATTTCTAATTAGGGTTGCGTTGACCAAGTTTGACCAAGGCTGTAGGAAGGTACTTTGACCAGCGTTGACCAGTGTGGACTCCTTTTTGACTGCGGATTAGGTGTGGTTGCTTCTCCTTGGCAGGTCGCAAATTTTGGCATGCAAACTGAGGTGATCTAACCTCAGGTTTGATCAGCGTTGACTATTAAAATGTTGACCACAGATATGTCCAACGTTGACTGAAGTTTGACTGTAATTTCGGACTGTTTTGGTTTGACTCTTCTTGCTGTTTGGAAGCCGAGTTGACTAGGATATTGACCAAGATGATTGGAGGTCAAATATGACTTATTTTACCAGCTTTGACTTTGCTGGTTAGGGTTTTGCTACTGCTGTTATAAAATATCAGAATTCTGCATTGTACTATTTCTCTCTGCTAAACTATTGAAGATAAAAGAAGATTTGATCAAAGGGTTTCCCCGCATTGGGGTTTGTCCCTGGCTAGCCGCCACATCTTGTGTCTCTTGTCTTGGCTTGTTTTTTGTCGATCGTTTAATGTTCTATCTGCATTTTACTTTATGTTGTGATTGCTAATCAATGGCTAATAAAAGTAAAAGAAGTAAACTTCTCTAAGCATAACATAATTTAACATGGTATCAGAGCTGAGGTGAAGACAAAGCCCAAGCAAGAGCAAGAGCAAGAGTAATCATCAAAGGTTGTTAAAGCTATCTTAAAGAAGTCATGGGGTCCTCAGCACACTTCCCTACTGAAGACAAACTCTGTGAGAAGTCTGACTATCACGGATGGAAGATGTCTCTCGATCTAACATTAGAAGAGAAGAAAGTGTTGGACCATGTGAGAGGCAGGATTGTTGAGCCTCCATCAAATGCATCCGCTGCTGCTAGGAACAAATGGACCAAAGGAGAAGTCAAAGCAAGGAAGATCATCCGAGACTCTATCGACAAGCGCCTGGTGGCCTATGTTTCCGAGTTGACCACCTCCAAGGAAATCTACGATAGATTGGTGACTTTATTTAAAATTAATGATGCAAATCAAGTTTCGTTCCTAAGAAATTAGCTGAAAGAAATTAAGAAGGGAAAAGATGAGATGATGCAAGAATATTTCTTAAGGATCACCGAGATCAAGAACGATCTCCTATCTATTGGGGAAGTAATTCCTGACAGGGAAATGACACTCACAACTCTTGGAGCACTGCCACCTGAATGGTATATATTTAGGACTACTCTTCTCAACAATAACGTAATTCGTAGATTTGAGGAATTGATGGCCAGAAGCATTCAAGAAGAAACAAGGATGGAAGATCAAGAAATGCCCGTACTTAAAGGTCATCCCTCTGCCTTTTCTTCTCATGCTAAAAGAAGAAACAATTCCGGGGCTAAATTCAAAGGAAAGGCTAGACTGAAGGGTGGAAGAAAAGGACGATGTTACAATTGCAATAAAATGGGCCACCATATGAGGGAGTACCCTGATAAAAGGGGCTCACACCGGGACGATGATCAAAATCACTCTCAAGGCAATCAAAGGAATGGCAGATCAAATGGCAGAGGTAAAAGAAATGCCGGAAATCAAGGAAGAGGACAACCCTTCAAGAAGGCAAGAAACTCCAGGTATGAATCTAATGTTGTTAACAATAAGCAAGATGAATATTATCTACCAGTGGCTCTCTCTACTACTTCTCCCTGGACTTGCTGGGAAATTGGCTTATTGATAGTGGTGCCTCAAGGCGCTTCACTGGTTACAAAGAAGCTCTCTCTAATCTGGTAGAGAAAGAGACCAACTTGGAAATTTTTCTTGGGGACAATTCAAAATATCCCGTGAAAGGCGTAGGGAATGTCACTCTTCAATTGAAACAGGAAAATACAATCCATTTACAAGATGTATTATATGTACCTGATCTCAAAAAGAACCTGGTGTCCATTTCAGCAATAGAAGACAAAGGCTACAAGGTGGCCTTTAGCGATGGCAAGGTACATGTATGGAAAAAGAACTTTAAAGATGCTTTCATTCTTGGGTTTCGAGTTGATCCATTATATCAGGTCGGAGGAAGTCTACTAGGTGTCACGTCTTGTGACACATCTCTTCAGCCCGAACTATGGCATCAGAGGTTTGCTCACCTTCATTATAAATCTCTACCTAATGTGAGAAACATGGCGAATGGGATGCCCGAGTTCAGATTAGAGCAAGAAGGTGTATGTCCAGGATGTGCCGAAGGAAAGCTCAAAAGGGGACCATTCCCCTCAAGCTAAAGCAAGACCTCTGATATATTGCAGTTGGTTCACTCAGACATCTCCGGTATGATTCCTGTGAACTCCTTGGGAGGATATTTATATTACCTCACTTTTACAGAGGATTATTCTCGCAAGACTTGGATATACTTCTTGAAAAAAAAGGATGAAGTGTTCTCTTGGTTTCGACACTTCAAAGCCTTGATCAAGAATTAGACCGAAAAGAAGATCAAGATCTTAAGGGCTGATAATGGGACTGAATATGAATCCAATGAGTTTCATGACTTTTGCAAAGAGGCTGGCATTAAGAGGAAGACTACTACACCATATACTCCTCAGCAGAATGGTGTGGCGTAAAGGAAGAATCGTACAATTGTGGAAGTTGTCCGTGCTATGCTCCATGATCAAAGACTTCCGAAGTTTCTATGGGCCGAAGCTGCAAATACCGCCATATATGTACAAAATTGATGCCCTCATCAAGCATTGGGTTCCAAGACTCTCGAAGAAATGTTCACTGGTAAGAAACCTGACGTATCTCATTTTAGAATTTTTGGAAGTCATGTATATTTTCATGTGCTGAAGGAGAAAAGGAATAAACTGGGTGTGTCTGGAAAGAAAGGAATCTTCGTGGGCTATAGCGAAAATACTAAGGGCTATAGAATCTATGTTTCTGGTCAAAGGGAAGTCGAAATTAGCCATGATGTCACCTTTGACGAAGATATGGCTCTTAGCAAAGTTGACAATCTTCTTACTCTAAGGGGATCTAAAGATGCTGACACCAGGGAATCGAAGGAAAAAGAAGATGAGATGATGCCCGATGTGGAAGAACCTATGGATCCTATTGATTCCCCTCCGCAAGAGCCTTCCTCTTCTAGGAAAAGGCCTTCATGGATTAGGGGGACACTTGATGATGCTGAAGGACACATTGCACCCAGAGGAACCTTGTAGGAAAGTAAGAAGGCGAACAGGTATCAGGGATACCTGACCATCATGAGCACAGCCATCCAAAATGAGCCTTCGTCATTCGCAGAAGTTGTCAAGCATCAAGTATGGAAGGATGCTATGACTGAGGAATATGAGTCCATCATGAAAAATGATGTTTGGGATGTGGTCCCCAGACCCTAGGACAAAGCAGTTGTCACTTCGAAATGGATTTACAAGCTAAATCATGCAGTTGATGGAAGTGCGGAAAAGTACAAGGCTCGTTTTGTCGCTCGTAGCTTCTCTCAGAAGGAAGGTATAGATTATGATGAGATATTTGCACCTGTTTCCCGATATACCACCATCCGCTCAATCATAGCCCTTGCTGCTTCGCAAGGATGGAACCTACATGTTCTTGCATGGTTCGATCAAAGAGGAAGTCTATGTGGAGCAACCCGAAGGATTTGACATTCATGATCGAGAATCTCATGTGTGCAGGTTGAAGAAGGCCCTCTATGGGCTAAAGGGGGGCACCCTGAGCATGGTATGAAAGGATCGATAACTACTTGATGAAGCTGGGATTCACTAGGAGTGAAGTCGACCCTAACCTTTACTTTAAGGTTGAAGATGACAATCCTATCATACTGGTGTTGTACGTTGAAGACCTCTTTCCAACAAGGGTAGACCCTCTCATTCACAAATGTAAGAGGGAGTTGGCTTCTGAGTTTGAGATAAAGGACCTAGGACTGATGCACTATTTCATAGGACTAGAAGTCTGGCAGAAGCCAGGGGAGATTTTCCTATCTCAAGGAAAATATGTGGTGAAGATATTGGAGAGATTCGGTATGGTGGACTGCAAGCCCATAACTACCCCGATGGAGCTCAACTTCAAGAAGTTAAGCAATAGTGTTGCCGGACCTATTTTATGAAATGCTACTGAGTATCGTCAACTTGTCGGAGCATTGATGTTCCTGGTGAACTCCCGTCCGGATATATGCTTTGTAGTCAACACGTTGAGTCAACATATGGTTGAGCCTCACCACACACATTGGATCGGTGCCAAGAATCTGTTGAGATATCTTTGTGGCACGATCACTCATGGGTTGAGATACACTGCCAGAGATGTGAGACTACTTGGATATACCGATGTTGATTGGGCAGGCAGTGTGGTGGACCGAAAGAGCACTTCCGGGTGTTGTTTCTCTTTGAGATCTGCCTCAATATCTGGGATGAGCAGGAAGTAGAAGTTGGTGGCTTTAAGCACCACTGAGGCACAGTACATTGCTGCTAGTATGGCCTCCTCTGAGGGAATCTGGTTGCGAAAGCTCTTCAGTGAGCTGTTTGGATTTACATTGGATACCACCGTGATCCTGTGTGACAACCAGAGCGGGATTCATTTATCAAAGAATCCCATATTTCTGATCGCTCCAAGCATATCGATATCAGGTACCACTATATTCGATATATGGTGCAGCGGGGAGCAATAAGGCTCCAACATATCGGTACAGATGAAGAGGTCGCCGACATTTTGACAAAGCCCCTGGGAAAGGTCAAATTCTTGACTTTCCGAGAACGACTTGGTGTCATTAAGAGACCCTCTTATGAGGTTCAAGTATGATGTATTGAGCTCTGGGAGCTTCAGGGGGGCGTGAGGTACTTCTTGGAGCGACATGTGACCACAGGGCGACTCACCATCCCCTAGTGGTGCACTATGTACAGGGTGAAAGGTTCAACCTTCCCCTTTGACACCTCGTGGCGACTGTGGAACAGGATGATTAGTTCTCCTGTGGACCAGGATGATTAGTTCTCTGTGGCGACTATGGAAGAGGATGATTAGTTCTCTTGTGGGCCAGGATGATTAGTTCTCCGTGGCATCTATTGGACAGGATGATTCATTCTCCTCTGGACAGGATGATTAGTTCTTCTGTCGAGGCATCCTACCCATACAGTCTAGGACTCATGTGAAGTGCCTCTCATTTGATCAATGAGCAGGGAAATGAGGTTAGGGACATAGTAGTACTATCGATGGACACATCGTTGTATCTACCGTGCTCCCTATGCTAGGATGACCTCCATTGATCTGGGATCAATAATACTTATCTGGGAACAGTGAGAGTGTTATGACACACTCTGAGATTGAATTTGGGTCAGTGGAGGATGGTATGATACATCCTCGATCATTTCTTCTTCTTCATAGTTAGTGCAAAGCAGAGCAGAGTAGAGCAGGACCAAGCTGTGTAGGGCAGTGCATTTGACAGTTGGGATAGTAGCGACGGTCAGACAGATTGCAAATGGAGTTCTCCCTAGTTGAGAGGGAATGTTAAAATAGGAAACTAGGGCAAAACTCCATGTGGGTCACCTCATTTATGGCTGTTGATATTTTTCCTAGATTCCTCTCGTTGAGAGGTGTAGGATTGATCTAAAGATCATCCGATTCCGACAAGTATTTATGGAGATATTAATTTATTTCTAATTACTTGACAAATTGTCAAGGTCGGCCAGCAGCCAAGTGTGTGGCACATATGCCCAGTGTTTCATATAAATAGAAGAGAGGTTGAGTCATTTGCAACTCAGCTCATCACTCATCTTCTTTCCCTCCTACGCATTAGATGAGCCTCTCTCTCACACGTGTGGCTGAAAAAGGAAGACGCAGATTTCTGATTAGAGCTGCGTTGAGCAAGTTTGACCAAGGCTGCAGGGAGGTACTTTTGACCAGTGTTGACCAACGTGGACTCCTTTTTGACTGCGGATTAGGTGTGGCTGCTTCTCCTTGGCAGGCCACAAATTTTGGCACGCAAACTGAGGTGATCTGACCTAAAGTTTGACCAGCGTTGACTGTTAAAAGTTTGACTGCAGATCTGTCCAGCGTTGACTGAAGTTTGACTGTAATTTCGAACTATTTTGGGTTGACTCTTCTTGCTATTTGGAAGCCGAGTTGACTAGGATATTGACTAAGCTGATTGGAGGTCAAATATGACTCGTTTGACCAGCTTTGACTTTGCTGGTTAGGGTTTTGCTGCTATTGTTATAAAATATCAAAATTCTGCATCGTACTATTTCTCTCTGCTGAACTATTGAAGACAAAAGAAGATTTGATCAAAGGGTTTCCCAATTCCCGCATTGGGGTTTGTCCTTGACTTGCTGCCACATCTTGTGTCTCTTGTCTTGGTTTTTTTTTTGTCGATCGTTTAATGTTCTATCTGCATTTTACTTTATGTTGTGATTGCTAATCAGTGGCTAATAAAAGTAAAAGAAGTAAACTGCTCTAAGCATAGAACATACGATAATTTAACATCATGTCACTGTTGGAGCTAGATGTTACCCACTGAAATGGGTGACCCTATAGGAGAAAAATTTGCTTCCATTGTCTCTTCCATTCGGCTAGCCAGCGACCCATAACAACCACCACTCGCAGATGATTATGTGCCTTTTGTATCTCCACCACCTGCATCAGTCATAAGTTACCCATCCGACAAGAGCACATCAACAAATGTGAACCTCCAATCAAAAGGTACTTTATTCATTTTGCAATCGGGTGCTTGTGCTTGTTTGTATTTGGACTTTGGAGATGGATTATGGGATGACTTGGAAGGAAGAATGGTTTTGACCATGATCTCGCTCCGTCACCATAACTGGGGTGTTATTATTCGATCCTAGTCAAATGGGACCTCCCTAATGGCCCAATGGGTATAGGAGGAGCATTATTTGGGAAGCCTTAATTGAGATAGTGCAGTCCCATCTATCTCTATTCCATACTTATCGTTTTCCATCTTATGTTACAAGTCCTTCTTCCACTTCCATTCTTCGGGTTCAACTAACCATTGGTTCTCTAGGATTGGCACCCATACATCCTAATACCTGAGTAGGGCCTGTTACCCACCACCTGTGGTTAGTGTATATAGGAGAAAAATTTATCCTGGATGGTCCTCAGCCGGCAACCAACAGCCCCCTCGCAACCACCAAATAGCTCAATGTCTCGTTTTCTCTGCCACCTGAGCCAGCCATGTGGTCCCTCGACCACTTTGTCATGAATATATGTTTGAATATGGGCTTTTCGACCCCAAAGGTATGATTTTTCATTGGTATAGTTGAGTAATTTTCCTTATTTGTCATGGGCACTTTTGGACATGGATTGGTGGGGGGGATTCGGCAGAAAGAGTGGGTTAGGTTTGTATTCTTGTCTCCATCAATTTATTTCGTGGTTACCCTTGTATCCTAGTGTTGTGGGATCTCCTTTACTGACCGTTTGGCTTTTGGGTTGGCACTACATGGGAAATCTCGATTTTGGTTGCATTGGTCCCGCTTCCCGTACCACCTACATTACTCCCCTTCCACTCATTTTAACCCCCTTTATCTATTTTCCCATTTCGGTCCACATGTGTCCATTAGGTCCACATAGGGTTAGCCTCCCCCCTTCCCTTGCCCACTCCTTGGGTTGGGCCTAGAATGATCCCCCAAGGTTTATGAAGCTAAAAATAAAATTAAAAGCATAATTTGGCCACTCTCAACAGGAAATTTTGCACAAAATGAAAAAGATGGTCGGGACATACAAATTTAGCACGTGGGAAAAAGCTAAACAAGAGCTCTACCCCTTACCCACGGCTATCACGCTGGTTCCTATGAGCCCTAGATGAGCCCCCTCTATCATTAAGGAACCCATGATTGTCCCTACCCCTGGTGGGCAATAAACTACCCCACCTCAAAGGAGTATCCATTGCGACATATTACACATCATGCTCTCCATCCTTGGAGCCCCGAACAATTATGAAGAAAAATCAATCAAGGGAAAAAGGCATATGAAGAAGGGTGGAAAAACAAAGGTCAGGGTAACTCATGTACCATGATTTTCTCCCTCCTACACTCATATACCCAAGTGTGGGCTTCCCTTGTTGTAGCTGCCCAATGTACCTTAACATCTGGTCGAGATGATTCCCCTAATCCCCACTTTGTTCCATCATTATATCATTTGCCACCTGCCTCTTAAAGGATGTACTATGGACATACCACCCCCGTTAGAGGTTGAAACCACCTAATAGGGTCCTTGGTTAGCCCCCTTGTGAGCTTGGAGACACTTGTACTTGCCAAAGCCCACTATGGAAGTGTGAAATTTTATCTATTGCAACAACTAGAAATTATTCTTCTAACTATAAATTTAATTATGCGGTTTATTTGCTACGGCAAACAACAAATAAAATCACAACTGCAATTTTCACCATAAAAACACTGCGAAAAATAAAATACTGCAAACTAAGAAATTCTAGCACACACAGAGAAATTTTTGATAGTTATTTTTGGACAATTGTCCCCTGAAAAACCCAATGCGGGAAAATCGGTGCATCAAATGAGGGTTTTATTATTATTATTCAACAACAATTTTGAGTACAAAAATTTAGATGCCCAGCTGGCAATCTAATCTAAGGAAAATACTGGCAAAATTATTGTGATAATTTTCTCTCACCCCACAGTTAATTTATGCCTCCGAAATTACCTCCCTACCCTCTGTGCTGAGCCTCTTGTGTCACCCTCTGCGCAGAGCTTACGCTGACCTTGTGAGAATTTAGGCCTTCTTTGTTTGCCTCTTCTAGGGACTGGGAACCTTCCTCCTGGAATGATGCTACCTGCCTCTTCCACCTGCTACTAACCTTCTGTCTCTATCTTCTCTACTAAGTTACTGCAATTGAGAAAATCAAACTGCCTGAGCAACTGAGTATCTGCACTGGTATATTCTCCATCACCACATCGACCTCCTCTTATATGTATATTTTTACTGTAGATTCAACTTATGTGATATGCTAAAACACAAGACAAGAATCTACTCTACTCTTCAGCAAAGACCAAAATTAATCGATGAAAACAATAAGTAAAAAAGGAAGAATATCAATCGCACATAACACAATATTTCTTTGGGGAAAGCAACTGATAAAAACCCCAACTATATATTTGCATTAACCAGAAGATTTGAGAAGAAAATACAATGCTTGTTCAACCTGAACAATTCCTGCACTAGTACAATCTAACTCTCTGCCTCACAAGCCAGCTCAAGCCAAGACTTAGCCAATTCTATTGCCTACCAAGCCCCTACTTCCTTGCGCAATCCCCAAGGGAATTAGCCTCTATTTGATATGGAAATTCCCTCTCCATAACTGGCAATCCAAACATAGTAAAATTCAGAAAATTATACAACTAATAGTACACTGTCCTTGAACTCTAATCTCAACTGGGTCTTCCTCTAAACTGATGTGTATGAATTATTTATGAGCGAATCTTTGGTTAACTGGTGTGGTACTAGTGATACACTGGTGCACTACTCCACTACTAGACATCTACTAGTTCCTCCAAAAGTTAGAACTAGTTTAACTGACTATAACTCAATTAGATTGAGTTATCTAATTACAACTCAAAAGAACTCAACCTGGGCCCTAAAGTTTAGAGATCACTCTACATGACTCTAAATAGACTTCCAAATCAAATTTCCTCAATCAATTAAGTCAATTTAACTTAATTAACTATTACAAATTGCTATGAGAATAGAATTACAATTTAATTCAAGGACAAATTAAATTGGAATTTCTAGATGCTATTTTTAACATTTCTTGTTGTTATTTTCAACACTCCCTCTCAACAAGAAAGAAATTCAATTCTATCCTGATCTGGTACCTTTGGAATGTTTTACATGCAACACTTGTCACTGTTGTTGTCACTACTACAACATCTGCAACCAAAAAATCATCCAAACTGAATCAGTATAATGCATTTGTCACCAGAGTCTCTAACTGCTACTAGCTTTGACTTTTTCCACTAAAAACTTTGAGCTTCTACTGACTCTATGCCATTTGCATTTTGTCAACTCTGCTCTGTGCTCCCCAGTATCTAACTGCTTCTAGCCTCTACCTCTGTCACTCTAATATCTGACTGTATCAACAGCCACTGATCCATCCTGCTACTGTGTATTGTGGACTCCCATAACAAGGTAATGATCCATGAGACAAAACCTTTCAATGGATCCTACCCAAATTTCTACACTCTTGGGACTAATACTTCACATCGCCCCACCTCTCACCTGGAGGTATAGCTGCATGTGCTCCCTCTGCCCACTTGGCTCAAAATTTCTCCCTACTGGAGGTCTCTGCTTGAGTGGATGCCTCCACTCGGTCTCCTCTCTGCTTCTCCAATTGTACCTGCTCCACAATTTTCTGAGGTTGCTTCTTCTCTACTTGAGTGGATCTCTCCACTAGGTCTCCTCTCTCCTTCTCTAATTGTGGCTACTCCACAACTTTCTGAGACTGCTTCTGAGGCTGCTTCTGGAGCTGCATGTTGAGAGGTAATTCATGCTCCCTCTCAACCACCAAGTATCCAACCTTTGCCTTGCTCCCCAAGGCTTTGCATGCATCTTCGACCTCGAGAGTATACAGGTTCTTGACTCGCACATCGATTTGTTTCACCTATCCTGTGGCGATGTGTGTAAGGAAAACATTTCCCTTAGTAAAAATCACATCATAGCCACAGTCTTCCAATACTGCGACGAAAACAAGATTCTTCTTTAGTCCTGGAGGCTGGAACATACATCACATCTGTGATTTTGAAAGGGGAGCTAGGCTCCCTCTAAAAGATAATTGTACCGATCTCGGTAACACTATACCTCCCGTCATCTCCAAACTCTATGTTCTGCTTGAGGTCTTTCTCCTCAAAGTCACTAAAGAGATGTTTATTCCCCGTCATATGGAACGAGGCATCGCTGTCGAAATACCACATGCTTCCCATTACAGTGTTGGCCATGCATGCAATGAGAGTGAAATCAAGTTCAAATTGTGAAGCTAGAGCTTCACTTGTTGTCGCTATTGTTGGCTCCTTCTTGCTTGTTTTCTTCTGTGGGCAATTCGTGGCATAGTGCCCGTACTTGTGATAGTGAAAACACTTGACTTTCAACAAGTCCTTCTTGTCACCCACCTCGCCTTGGGACTTCTTTCCCTTGGATTTTTTTTATTTGCTCACTAATGCAAAGTCCTCTTCCACTTCTTTGGAAGTAGTCCCATCTCTAGTGTTCCTTCAAATCTCTTCCTGTACCAAATTCGACCATAGTCATTCCCAATCTGGTAGCTTCACCTCCCATTAATAGAGTCCTGGTAACTATGCCAGTTCTTGGGAAGTCCTAGAAGAGATAGGCTCACCATATCATCTTCGGCAACAGTAACACCAACACTTGCAAGCTCATCCCGACAATGGGTGAACTTGGAAAAGTAATTGGGAATTGAGTCGCCCTTCTCCATCTTGATCTTTTTGAGTTTGTACTTTAGCGCCAACTTCCTATGATCACTACTATTTTGAAACAGGTATGTCAATGCCTTCCACATTGAGTATGGATTATCCTTACCATGGAGATTCAAGACAATGTAGTCTCGAATTCCTTCCAGGATAATTCTTCTCACCTTTTCCACACATTTTCTCCATTCAGCCAAATCTTTAGCATCCGAAGCTAGAGGCTTAGGAATTTCATGATCTATGAATTACTTGAGTCCATTGTCTTCCAGCACTGCCTCCATCCTGTCCTTCCAAGCTATGTAATTCGAGCTGCCCTCCAAGGCATACTCAAGTCGCAAACCATAGAATGACATATTGTTGCTCTGAAGTATGAACTTGAAAATTCGATTTTCACCTACACAACAGACTCGAACTCTCCTCTTCTATACAGTCTTCAGCTCTGATACCATGTAGATTTTTATTGTAGATTCAACAGCTTATGTGATATGCTAAAACACAAGGCAAGAATCTACACTACTCTTTAGCAGAAACCAAAATTGATCGATGAAAAAAATAAGAAGAAAAGGAAGAATATCAATCACACATAACACAATATTTCTCTGGGGAAAGCAACTGCTAAAAGCCCGACTATCTATATTGCGTTAACCAGAATATTTGAGAAGAAAATGCAATGCTTGTTCAACCCGAATAATTCCTACACTAGCACAATCTAATTCTCTGCCTCACAAGCCAGCTCAAGCCAACACTTAGACAATTCCACTGCCTGCCAAGCCCCTACTTCCTTGCGCAATCCCTAAGGGAATTACCCTCTATTTTATGTGGAAATTCTCTCTCCATAACTGCACAATCCAAACATATGCCTTCTACTGATTGCATGGACCATCTGTAAAGTTCATAAAATTATACAACTGACAGTACATTGTCCCTGAACTCTAATCTTAACTGGGTATTCCTCTAAATTAACATTCATGAGTTATTTATGAGTGAATCTTCAGTTAACTGGTGTGGTATTGGTGATGCACTGGTGCACTACACCACTATTAGACCTCTACTAGTTCCTCCAACAATTAGAACTAGTTTAACTGACTATAACTCAATTAGATTGAGTTATCTAATTACAACTCAAAAGAACTTAACCTGGGCCCCTAAAATTTAGGGATCTCTACATTACTCTAGATAGACTTCCAACTCGAATTTCCTCAGAAAATTTAACTTAATTAACTATTACAAGTCGCTATGAGAATAGAATTACAATTTAATTCAAGGACAAATTCAATTGGAATTTCTAGATGTATTTTTAACATTTCTTGTTGTTATTTTCAACAATATAATCCACTGTTGGAGCACCAACGACCAAGATTAAAACTTAATCAATGGCTAGGACGATCTCTGGAATGATCCGTGTGAGTTTCTAGATGATTCTCGCCTTATCTCAATTAATATTGATTAATTAACCATATCCCCTAAGTTTAGACTTAGGAAATATTTAAAAATGGTTAATAATCTAATTGAGACACTTCTAGGAGGAATTTCCAAAAAAAATTTCTGAGTTTTGGAGATCTCATGTATTCCAGCCTCTCCACCAAATTGTGTGGTTTAAACACATTTGATGCTACAAAAACTAACACTCCCTCTTAGTGAGGAATGTGTTCTAGTGTTGCACATCCTACCAAAACACCATGTCTCTGCATCATCTCCTGTCATGTCATTGATGTCTGGCTGCTGCTGCCCACCAACCACTGCACAACTCTAATGTACACTGCATGTGTGTTGCTGTTGACCCTGATATATTGTTGCCAACACTGCATCTGCACTGCAACTCCCTCTCATTTGTTGCTGCTACAACTAAGAATCATCCAAGGTAATTTGCCTCTGCTATTGAAACAGGGTCTCCACCATACCCATCTGTTCTCGGAAAATAGACGAACTTAGCTCTTCCTAGAGCTTTCGTGAGTGTCTCTGCAACCTTCACTTCTGTGGGAACATACTGTAGCTGGATTGCTCCATGTTGTACATTATCTCTAATGAAATGACATCAAATATCTATGTGTTTCGACCTATCATCAAACACTGGATTCTCAGAGAGATTTATGCAACTCTGATTAGCACAGTAGACACCAATCGCCTCCATCCTTTGCCTGAACAATCTCGCCAGCAGCTTCAGAATCCATATAGCTTCACATGTGGTTGTGCTTCTGCCATATACTCTGCTTCTGCAGAGCTCAGTGCTACTAACTTCTGCTTCCTACTACACCAAGAAACCATCCTTGATCCAACACTAAAGCAACACTCAGAGGTACTTTTCCTGTCCACTGAACTGCCTGCCCAATCTACATCTATGAATCCACAAAATCTGACATCATCTCCTCGGGTATATCTCAACCCATACTCAACTATGCCACGCACATACCTCAAAATGTGCCTCACTATTTCCCATGTACCATCTTCAGCTCTACCATGAACTGACTAAGGGTATTGACTACGCAACAAATATCTGGCCTCGTATTGACTAGATACATAAGAGATCCAATAAGTTGTCTATACAATGTGGGGTCGACATCCTTGTCATCTGATGCATCAATCTTCTTCCAGTTGGTGATCATGGGTGTAGACATGGGTGTGCAATCCTACATTCTGAACCTCTTCAAAATATTTGTAGTGTATCTTCCTTGCCTAAGGAAGATATCCCCATTCTTCTACCACACTTCCAATCCTCGGAAATAGTGCATCAACCCCAAATCCTTCATGTCGAACTCTGCTTCCAAGTTACTCTTGCAGTCCTCTATGAGCCCTGATGATCCTGTCAAAATGAGATCAGCCACATACAAAACTAGAATGAGTGGCTCACCCTCTACCATCAAATAGTAAAGGTTGGGATCTACATCACTCTTGATGAATCCCATCTACTACAAGTAGTTGTCAATCCTACCATACCATGCCCTGGGAGCTTGCTTGAATCTGTATAGAGCTTTTTTTAGTTTGCACACATGAGTGTGTCTCTCATGGGTCTCGAAGCCCTCTGTGTAATATTCCTAATTAGCTATGGCTAATTGGAACATTCGATTTTGCTCAATTTTGTCTTCTATAGTTATTTGTAAATAAAAAGGTGAGGAAGAGGGGACATAACTCACTTTTAGAATAAAAGCGACTTCCTAGTAGCACAACGTTGTGACTTAAAGGGGACCCATGGGGGCCAAAGGACCATGCATAGATGGGGCCCACGCAGACACTTGAAGGGACTGCGTAGATGGGAAAAGGAACACGTGGCAAGACGGGATTACGTTGGAGGAGGTGAGCCTTGGGATTAAGAGAGGCCAATGCTATAGGGGAGAGAGGAGCCTCCTCATTTTGGCATTGGATTATGTGCATTTGAGCTAGTCACTTCGACTTAGAGCACGTTGGCTGTTTAGCTAGTCTGTAGCACTGTTTAGTGCATTGAGTGTCTCCGTTCGGAGATCTCACCCTTAGCCCTGGGGGCCTTCAAGTGCCTTCTCGGGCAAGGTATTTTCATCAGTATTTTTGCAGTAGTTTCATCAACATTTTGGCAGGAGGATTGAGCATCTTGGATGACTGCGCAGTCTTGAGAGGGATGATGCAGTTCTTTTTAGCAGGAGTTCTGGATTGAGGTTGAGGTTTTGCAGGGGGATTTGTGCTGGGATATTGAGCAGGGGATCAGCCCTTGCATATTGGAGGATTTTGGCTAAGTTTCAGGAAGAGCTTTGGTGGGTTTATTTCAGTGGCAGCGCAGAGCCTTGAGGGATTGCGTGGGTCCTCAAGGGGGCGATTTTCGGGGGTCAACCATTTCATAAAAGCTTTCTCTGTTTTTCTGGGTTTCTTGAATAGAGTCCGATTCCAGAGTTTCAGCGTTTTCTGTGGAGGGGAACAGCTGCAAATCCTCATTTGATTTCTAGCAGCAGCAGCAACACAACAGTTCTTCAGCAGCTTGGACGCAATTCAAAGAGAGGCCATTCCTTTGCTATTCTGAGTGTATTTCTTTTCTTGCCGTGTGCAAGTCGAGGTGCCATCTTTCTGATCACCTCCTGTACTCATTCTATTACTCAGTATAATAAAATGGCTTAGCATTTCTCTCTACATTTCTCGAGTATCTGCTTATATTCCAAGTTTATATTATTATATGTTGCACCACTGTTATTTTTATCATTTTGAGTTTCCCTGTTATTATATCATTTGTGCGTATTTGGTTGGGGTTACTAGGGTAAAGGGGAAATATCTTTGAAACGGGATAGTACAGTGGTATTAGAGCATAGATCTGGCTCAGCCTATGGAGCTAGCAATCTATGACACCGGGGGAAAAACCCTACATCTGTTACAGAGGTAGGAAATACAGAGACACTGGGCGTAGGTTGGAGAATATCTACGGAGAGGGAGACTATGTTCCGGTGGTGGATGCGGAACAGGAGGAGCCTGTGGTGGATGTAGAATAGAAGGAGCCTGTAGTGGACACAGAGTAGGAGGATCCGATGGCAGATGAGGACGGGAGGAGATGTGCGGACATGCTCGTCAAATCAGTGCAGGATCTGTCGAGGCAGATTGAGGTGATGGGGCAGAGATTAACGGCTGTAGAGGCTAGATAGTGTGAGAGCCCACAAGTTTTCCAGGTTGGTGAGGGATCGGGTGCATCCCACCATTTGCCAGAGCAATGTGATACTACTCAGCAGGTGGCCTCACATGCCCCTACACGCTCTACCATGCCCACTTTCTTGAGAGCAGACATGGGGACCGGAGCCCAGCAGGAGGCAGAGCCCAGTCATATGGGCAATTATTTTGCAGAGTACCAGGCCTATGGGTAGGAGTTTAGGGAGGCTCTTTCATTCAGAGACTTTGTTCAGCTCCAGCGGGACAGTAGACCCCGCGACCATCACAGAGGACATCGACATTATCACAATGGAGACACCCACATCACAGCTAGTAGATTCCACTTGCCTAGATTTAATGGTTCATCAAACAACTCGGCAAGGTCTTGGGTGGAGAAGCTGGACATCTATTTCCAGCTTAACCAAATGCTAGAGGCAGAGGCCATCAAGATGGCGACATTACATTTGGATGGTGAGGCCCAGGATTAGTGGTTCCATGGGATGGTTACACTCAGGCATTCCACAGTGACAACGTATGCCGAGTTCACCTGGATATTGATGGAGAGGTTTGACTGGAGGGACCCGGAACAGTATTTTGTTGAGCTGACGAGGCTCAAACAGATAGGGAGCCCAAAGATCTACATTGCGGACTTTTTGAGGGTTTCAATGATGGTACCAGATCTGTCCATGGCGCGGAGGATCTACATGTATGTTGAGGGGTTAGCAGAGCCACTTCGGGGTCTTCTCAGATCTGCTAGACCAACCACACTTCAGGATGCTATTAGCAGGACTCGGGACTTACAGGATGTCTTACCCAGGACCCGGACACCTTACCCCCAGCGACAGGGTTTTCAGCCTAAGGGGAAGGATGTGAGGATTCCGCCTCTGAAGGGGAATCCAAGAGGAGTATAGATTGACGATGATGCCAGGAGGGAGTTGAAGAAGAAAGGTTGTGCTTCACCTCTTGGGAGCCGTGGGCACCAGGACATAGATGTGCTACTGGCAAAGCACATTTTATTGAGGTCTTCTCCGAGAGCAGCAAGGAAGAGGATGAGGAGATCGATGTGGAGGCAGGAGATAGTCATGTCGTGCAGGGTCCCTTGCTGCCTCCACCACCACCAGCAGGTGGTGCAGCTTTTGCACCTACCGGAGGAGCCCTTGCAGCTTTGCGAGGAGTTCCCAAGTATTTGACACTGCGCGTACGGGGGACAGTACGTGGCCAGCGAGTATCAGTTTTGGTTGACAGTGGGGCAACCCACAACTTCATCGATGCACAGATGGTTGACCGGAGAGGTATACAAACAGAAAGCTTTGATGGGTTTTCAGTTTTGGTCCCAGGAGATCAGACCATGATGTGTGCTCGTTATGTTCCAGAGCTATGAGTGACGATGGGCTCCTATACACTAACTGACCACTTTTTCATGGTCGATATTCCAGACACCAACATGATACTGGGTGTTCAGTGGCTTATCACTCTAGGGAAGGTCACAACAGATTGGAAGACCCTAGAGATGGAGTGCGATGATGAGAAGACAGGGAGGCATGAGAAGATACAGGGACAACACACATATCCGCCTCAAACTGTTTCGACTCATCGGATGGAGGTGGTATTCCGGAAGGGAGACGTAGAGTGGGCAGTGGAGTTGCGTGCATTAGAGGTAGAGACTACAAGGCAGAGGGTACATCCAGAGATACAGTCCATTCTTGACCGGTATGCCATAGTGTTTGAGGAGATTCCGCCGGGACAGCCACCAGATCTGGGGTTTGAGCACATCATTGAGCTTGAGCAGGGCATACAGGCAGTGATTACTACCCCCTATAGGCATCCCAAGGCCTATCGGGATGAGATTGAGCGGGCCATTCAGGAGTTGCTGGCTCTTGGGCACATTCAGCTGAGCACAAGTCCTTCTGCTTCTTCTATGGTGTTGGTGAAGAAGAAGGACGGCACATTGAGGATTTGCATTGACTACAGGGCCCTGAACAAGAAGACACTGAAGAACAGGTACCCCATACCCAGGATCGCTGAGTTGATGGATGAGTTGAGAGGAGCACGGTTCTTATCAAAGATTGATTTGAGATCTGGGTGCCATCAGATTCGCGTGAGAGAGTAGGACATTCCCAAGACCACCTTCAGGTGTCACTATGGCACTTTGAGTTCTTGGTGATGCCCTTTGGAATTTTTGTCCGCAGTCACTTGAGAATTTTTGTGAGCTAAGGAGCACTAATTGATTTTTGCTAGCCTCTCCAAGGGAAACAACTAGGTCAATAGGGATATATACTATAAATTTGCCAAAGAGATGAAGTTTTGAGGTATTTCAACCTAATAGGTGCCTCTAGGAATATTCACCCGATCCCTCAATGAGAAACACGTGCATTAAATCACTTATTCAAGATCCCCAAATAATTTCACATTACAATTAAATACGAGGATAATGATAACAATATACATGCATTTAACAAGTAAGATAACAAGAATAGCATCAAAAAATCGACTTACGTGAGAGACAAAGTATATCCATTCATCCACTTTGCATTATAAAGAAGCTCCAAAGACAATAGTGAAAATCCAAACATCATAGTGCATCAAGAAACTTCAAAAGGTTATCTCAACAAAAAGTGTGAAAATCTCTCAAGAGATACTAATCCAATCCAAGTGATGATTAGAGAAATGAATCATCATCTCATATATTTATACAATCCAATAGGGGATGTGAAGAGCCTAATTTGTATTATTTATCCCCAAATAATAAAATAATGCTCAACAATGACATGACTTGGTGATAAGCCCACCAAAATAGCTCAATAATACAACAATAAAGCCTCTCAACAGGAAAAAATAGTATACATAATGAGTCGTTTGGCCATTGAGAAGGCCTAGTTGAGTCCAAAGTGTGCCATGGTGAGAGAATGGACTCCAAACATAGTGGATAAGGGGTTGGCCCCTTGATATCCAAGCAAGTCACATGTGGTGTCCCCAAGTGGGTGTGGGGACACTATGACATCTTCATGGGTCTCCAAGTGGATCGAAAATGCTTGTTAACCATATGTAAGGGCTAGGATGACGACATAAGCCCTCCCCTTGTCTCCTGTGGTGAGACTGATCCTCATTTGCACCCTAGAACATCTGCCAAATGTATGGTGCAAGTGTGGAGCCGATTGGGCATGGTGAACTAGGTGCATCATCCTCGTCCAAAAGGTGGAAAACGATCAACTGAGTGGAGCTAGGGATCCATGAAGTACTCTCTGCTATGGTGGAGGCCGATCGCTCTCAATGCTCACCCTGCAAGTTCCAATGTGGCCTTATGGAGGGCTTGGACCTCGTATAGGGAGACCAAACCCCAAATGGAGACCCACTTGCAATCCTGCATAAGACCAATGCATCTTGTTGCCATCCAATACAACAAATCATTAGAATAATCAGGTAAAAGAGCTTACAAATCATGGAATCAATGGGGCATTTCATGGTGGCATGCCCTTCCATAGTGGGCTTTGGCATGTACAAGTGTCTCCAAGCTCAATAAGGGGGCTAACCAAGGGCCCTATTAGGTGGTTTCATTCTTTAAAGAGGGTGGTGACATGTCCATGGTACATCCATCAGGTGGTAAGTATGAAAAATCGGTTACCTGATTCCTAGTGCAGCAACTGATGTTAATTCTTCTAATCTTTAATTCGATTAAAAAATTTACTTGCTATGTGTTGCGAAAAATATCGAATTAAATACATTGCAGCGTAGACAAATATAAAACTATGGAAACTAAATAGTACACAGGAGAGAAATAATCATAACACACATCTACACAATTATTTTTGGACAAATGTACCCAGAAAAGCCCAGTGTGGTAAAACTGGTGCAGCAGTTGAGGGTTTGTATTATTAAGCAGTAGTAAATCTAAATACAATTTGTTGGATGCCCAATGGGCTATCCGATACAAAGAGAAACTGGGCAAAAATAGTGATATGATCTCACCCTGTCACTGGATGAACTGACACTGATTTGCACTGGAGATGAGCCTCTGCGCTACCTCTACGTAGTTCTACGTCACTCACACACAGTCACTGAAGATGGGACTGCGGTGAACCTCCTAATCCTCCGCTGGCTATAAATTTCAGCGCTCGGGCCTCCCGGTCTCACATCTTGGCTTCTGGCTCTAGAACTTGAGTTCCTCAGCAGAATTTTGATCTCCCTCTAAAGCTCTATGCTGCCACAGTGTAGTTTGAAAATTTTTGAATCTATACAAACAGAATCCTACCGCAATCACTGGTTTATCATCTCCAACTTGTTATTTCATTCAACAAGTTATTTAATTACGAACAATGATGAAAAACACTACTACAAACTATACTGACATACAGATCATTAACTGAATCAATAGATGAGACAAACACACAAGGGACACCATTATTTTTGGACAACGTGTCCCCAGAAAAACCCAATGCGGGAAAATAGTGCATCAGATAGAGGGTTTGTATTATTAAGCAAGAAGAATTTGAGTACAACAAGTTGCCTCTCACACCAGATAACCTTTTAGAGAAATCTTGTTAGCAAAAAATACATACGAGGGTTTACCTCATTATCCAAGTCACAACTGATCCACTGAGTGGCCAGACTTTGGCAAACACTGCGAAATCCCAACACAATAATTGCTTGGTCCAACGTCTTGCCTCTAGGATATTGCGTCACCCCTTGTGCTGGATCAATTTGCTGGAGGAAGACTATTGTTCAGCCCTCCCAGCTCAAAACCTCGCTTCTCTTGCAAAATCTCGAACTTCTAATGACTATCCTGCACTGCCACTGCAAGGGACCCTCTTGGATTGCGTCAGCGCTACGTGATCCCCTTCCTGGGTTGCCAAGCCTCTGCGCTACCTCTCTGATGCTACTACTGCCACTATGCCTGGTACTATTTGGCTCGTAACTCCTTTCTGATCCAAATCTCTGCTTCCTCACCTCTCACTGCAACTCAGATCACTAGTTCAATTTTCTTAGCAAACCACACCCCAAAAAAAATCAAACTGACTGAGCATTTGGTGTATCTCCAACTGACCCTCAAGCCTCCTCTTATACTTTTCGTGTTGATGAATCAATAGTCGAGATTAAGTCCCTAATCAACGGCTAAGATTAAAACAGACTTGATCCTCGTCTCTTAAGAGCTTCTCACCCATATTTTTATTAATACCCATTAATATTTTTATTTTCCTATGTTTAGACTTAAGAACACCATTAAAAATATTAATTATTTTAATAACTCACAATCCAAGTGGAATTTCTCCAAATGATTTATGGGTCTTGGAGATCTTATGTATTCTATAACCCCTCCACAAAATTTCAAAGCTAGAGCACATCCAATGCTACCCAAAATCAACACTCCCTCTTAGCAAAGAATGTGCTCTAGCAATACTTCCCAACAGAAGTATCACACTGATCCATGGCATCAATTCTCTGTGCTGCTGATGCTCGACCTACTTCTCTTCATCCATTGCACTGTTGCAACCTGTACTGTTTCCCATGACACTACCACTGTCATCGCTACATTTGTACTACAACTCCCTCTCAAAATGTTGCATCATGTTTCCCATAGCACTGCCATTGCTCACTGTTGCACTGCAACTCAGTTGCTGAGAAGTAAGCAACTGAATAGCCACCCCAAGCTAACATGCTGGCCAGTCTGGATACCCTGTGATGTTGAAGCTACCTCTGTTGCTAATCTGTGTTGACCCTCTACTGCTACTGCATTATTGCAATCATCTTTGTGCCTCTTGCACTACTGCAACCTCCACTACGCTACTTCAGACTTTGGCACTCTAGATCTGCCACTGTTGCTCCATCATCCCTTGCACCAACTAAGTCCCGTCAATCTGCTACTGTCATTAAGGGCTCCCGTAACGTATGTGATCCAAGAGTTTGGGCACCTCAAGGATCCTACCCCTTGTGTAGTCCTCCCTACTATAGTTCAATGTTGCCCCACCTCTTCCCTAGAGGTGCATGAGCACTCATGGCAGAACCCTCGTCATCATCCTCCTTGTCATCTTTTGCTGGAGCAGCCTTCGAGTCAGACTTCTCTTCCTTGCCCTTCTTCCGAGGGCACTGAGTGGTGAAATGTCCCAGTTCCCCACACCTGAAGCATCTGACTTTGGTTATGTCTTTATTTTTTTCTCTTCTAATGCCCTGGTTGTCTTGCTGATGCGAGAACTGCATCCTCCACTTCCTCCTTGAGTCTAACTCCTTTACCTCTACTTCCTGCCTTGGTTAACTGCCTGATCTCTTCCTGTCGAAGCGCTGCCCACATCTCCTCCCAACTGGGGAGAGAAGCCCTGCCCAAGATGCTCTGGACAAAGGTCTCCCAGTATTCAGTGACTGCATTCAGGGCAGTCCTGACCATGAACTCAGGATCTGGTGTAGACCCCATGGAATTCAACTGGTCTCAAATCCCTTGCAACCTTAGAATCAAGGGATTGATTTCTTCTCCCTTCTGCATCTGATATTGTCTCAACTAGTTTTCAAGCAACAACTTCCGTTGAACGAAAGTTCCCTCATACAAGGTGGTAAAGGCCTCCCACATTTCCCTTGATGTTTCCTTTTCAGCAATATGTGGGATCACATGATCCTTGACCCTGTCCAAGATCATGCACTTTGCTTGTGCTTAACCCTCCTCGTATTTCTTGAGAGGATCAACATCGACCAGTATAGCCACCACTTTCAAGGCATCATCCTTGATGTGATTCTTTTCCAAGACTGCCACGATCCTGGCCTTCTAGATGACAAAGTTAGATGCTCGATCCAAACTGTCCTGATCCCTAAGTCCATTAACTGCCATCTCTGCTCAAACAAGTGTAGACCAGGTTCTCTTCTCCCTCTCTTACTGCTGCCCCAACAAGACTTGGATCTGGATTTCTTTGGTACTAGAAATCCTCTGAGGAACAAGTTCTTTCTAGACTCCCTGTAAGTATTGATTTCCTTCACAGAAATCCTCTCGCCAAATGTCGAATCACTCCTCTCCAATCCTTCTTTGCTTAATAACCATAGTTTTATTAATACCCTTTAATTATTTTAATTTCTTAAGTTTAGACTTAGGCACCCATTAAAAATAATTAACTATTTTAATAAAACTGTCTTCAGGTGGAATTTCCCAAAACGAATTCTAGGTATTGTGGAATACATCTGTCCAAGCCTCCCTGCAAATTTTGAGGCTTAGAGCACATTCGATGCTACCAAAAATCAACACTCCTCTTAGTGAGGAATGTGCTCTAGTAATGAAACCTACTGAAGCATTACTCAGAATCTGAAACATCTCCCTTTGTGTTGCTGATGTCTGACATCGCTGCCCACCAACTACTGCGCAAATGTTGCATATGTGTTGTTGTTGACACTGCAACTACCTACACTGCATTTGTATTACAACCCTCATAAGTTTTGCATTTGTGCTTCTGCTGGCACTGCCATTGCCAACAATGCATCTGCACTGCAACCTTCTCCAACTTTTGTTGCTGCATCAACAGAACAACGTCCAAAATTACTGAACATGTGTTTATCATGATGCATTTTTTGTTGGAGTTCTGACTGCTGCTAGTCTCTGCGCTGACCCTCTGAAGCCTTTGTGTTGTTGTTGACTCTGCACTGTGGCAACTGCATTGCTGCCAACTGTACTCTGTGTTGTTCAGTCTCTAGTGCTCCTAGCCACTACAATTGTCATTATGGCACTCCTCTGCACCAACTGACATTGGTCCATCCTGCTACTACTGATCTGGGCTCCTGTAGCAAGGTATTGATCCAAGAGGTGGACTCCTCAAGGATCTTTCCCAAATGGAGTTCTTTTGAATTACATTTCTAGATCACCCCACCTCTCCCCTGGAGGTATCTAGGCAACCATGGAAAACTCTTCCTCCTCAATCTTTGTGGATGCAACCTTTGGATCATGCTTCTCTTCCTTGTCCTGCTTCTTGAGAGGACACTGTGTAGCGTAGTGACAAAGTTCACCACACTAGAAGCACTTGATCTTCGAAACATCTTTCTTCTTCTTTCGTTGCTCCTGCTGCCCCTTAGATGCAAGGGTTGCATTCTTTTACTCCTTTGGCTTTGTCCCACTTCCGTTGCTGCTACTATCAACTTTGCACTTGACTAAATCTCTCCTCATCTCTTCCTGCTGAAGAGCGACCCACATTCCTTCCCAATCCGACAATCTCTCTCTGCCCAGGATACTCTGGATAAACACTTGCTATTCTTATGAGATTGATTTCAGGGTTAGCCTCACCATATCGGTAGGCTGAGGTGTTGACCCCACAACTACCAATGAGTCTCGGATCTCGTTAAGCTTCGTAAGGAATGAATCAATGCATTCCCCCTTCTATATCTACGTGGATCTTATCTTCTGCTCCAAGTACATCTTCTGCTGCAAGATCTCCCCAACCGATTTCCTCCTTAGAAATTCTCACCTCAGAAAATCGATTTCCTCAATCTCTTTGTGTGTGATCTCCAACTGACTCCAAGCCCCCATTTATACTTTTCCAGTTGAGAAATCAATGGTCATGATCTAATCTCTAATCAACGGCTAAGATTAAATTAGACTTGATCATCGTCTCTTAGAATCTTCTCACCCATATTTTTATTAATACCATTAATATTTTTATTTTCCTAAGTTTAGACTTAGGAACCTTATTAAAAATATTAATTATTTTAATAAAATACAAATTGGGTGGAATTTCACCAAACAATTTCTGCGTCTTGGAGATTTCATGTGTTCTAGCCCCTCCACAAAATTTCGGAGCTAGAGCACATCTGATGCTACCAAAAAATCAACATTGCGTACTTTGGAGGAGCAACAGTTTTATGCCAAGTTGTCCAAGCGTGAGTTTGGATTGAAAGAGATGCTCTATTTGGGGCATATCATTGGGGAGGATAGCGTGAGAGTACATGAGGATAATATTAGGGCCATGTGGGACTGGCCAGTGCCCAGAATGTGACAGAGTTGAGGGGTTTTGTGGGTATCTATACCTACTACAGGAAGGTCATGAAGGGCTTCTCTTAGTTAGCAACTCCCCTCACCAATTTGATGAATAAGGGGATGTTTGAGTGGACAGATGGGGCATAGGAGGCTTTTGAGTGCCTCAAACAGGTTATGAGCAACTGTCTGGTGTTGGCACTTCTAGATTTTGCACAACCCTTTATTCTTGAGTGTGATGCATCAAGGGAGGGAGTAGGAGCAGTCTTGATGCAGGGGGACACTAGATAGCTTTTGAGAGCTGGAAGCTACTACCCAATGAGAGGTTGTACTCCGTCTACAACAAAGAGATGCTAGCCATCATGTATGCAAAATCCAAGTTAAGGAAATACTTTTTGGGAAACAGGTTCGGAGTGAAGACAAACCACAATAGCCTCAGATACTTCTTGGAATAGAAATAGCTACAAGAGAGCCAACAAAAGTGGGTGAGCAAGCTTCAAGCATACAAATTTGACATTGAGTATGTCAAGGTTAAACACAATGTGGTAGTTGATGCGTTGTCCAGGAGGTCAGCCACCATTTCATTGATGAGCATTGCGCCAGATTGGAGGGCGCAATTGCTAGTGGAGTATTCCAAGGACCGATTTGCATGTGAGGTCCTTGATGGTGCAGTGACGGATGACCAATACGGGGTAATGAAGTTCATGCAAGCTGAGGGAGAAGATCATGCAAGCTGCCCATGACTCAACTCCCAGTTGAGGGAGAATATCATGCAAGCTGCCCATGACTCACCATTAGCGGGGCATCAGGGGTTTACCAAGACATATGTGTGAAAAATCCTAAACCCAAAATGCCTATTATAGCAAACTAATGTTACTTATCCTACTTGTTGATCCATACAAGTTATTTAATGTGTTCTACGGTAAATATCGAAGAAAATACAACTACAACATTCACTATTTAAAATAATATGCCGAAACAAGAAACAGAACAGGAAAAAGATACAACACAAGTGACACAGTTGTTTTTGGACAAATGTCCTCGAAAAAACCCAATGCGGGAAAACCGGTGCAGCATCTCTAAGGGTTTTATTATTATGCAATAGTAATTTCTGATTACAAATTCTGGATGCCCTCCCAACAATCCAGTTATAAAGAATAATATTGACAGAGAGACCTGTGAGATTACCTCACACTAACACTGGAAATCTTAGCTGATCCAGACCTTGAATGACTACCCCTCGCTGCCTCTGCACAGTCTCTGTGTCAGCCCAACGTCAAACCCTTTAGGGATAGCGTCACTCCTCCTGCTGATCAATTTGTTGCCGAGGAGCTTCGATTTTTGCCTCTAGGTCACAGACCCCGGCTTCTAGCACAAAAATCAATCTCCCAAGCAGATTTTCAGACCTCCTCAAGGCTTTGTGCTGCCTTTGTGTGGCCCTACGTAGCAAAGTGTCAGCCTCTTCTGGCTTAGCGTTACCTCTCCTGAATCTCTCTCTACCTCCTCTATTGAGTATTCCCAAATCAGGAGAAATATCCAACTGAAACAATCCCTGCCCCTCCCTGCAAAATCTCACTTTGAATTTCTCACCAGCAGCGCCTCTGCTTCATAAATTCGATCTTCTGAACTCTCTCTATGTGTTCTCCAAGTGCCCATCAAGCCTTCTCTTATAATCCTTTCGTTGATCAATCAACAACCCAGATTAGATTCTAATCAATGTTTAGGATCATATTGATTTGATCTCCTCCTTCTTCTAGAAGTTACACCCATAGTTTAGATTAATATCCATTAATTATTTTAATTTCCTAAGTATAGATTTAGGGTCCCATTAAAAATAATTAATTATTTTAATAAAACTGTCTCCCGGTGAAATTTCCCAAAACGATTTCTGGGTATTGGAGAATGCATGTATGTAAGCCTCTCTACAAAATTTGAGACTTAGATCACATCCGATGCTACCGGAAATCAACAAGATAGGGCTATCAGGGAGCGCTTTACATGGAGGGGCCTTAAGGATGATGTTCTGAGGCATGTCCGTGAGTGTGATACGTGCCAAAGGAACATGGGTGAGCATACACACCCTGCTGGGTTGCTACAACCTCTTCCTATCCCTAAGGGGAAATGGGAGAGCATATTGATGGCTTTTATTACCGAGTTCCCTACAGTCCAGGGCAAGGACTGCATATACGTGGTGGTAGACAAATTGATGAATTTTTCCCACTTCTTCGCTATTTTAGCCTGGTCTTCAGCCTCACAGGGGGCTGAACTGTTTTTCAAGGAGGTATTTCAGCTCCATGGTCTTCCAAAGACCATTGTCAGTGATCGAGACAATAGGTTCATGGGGGGATTTTGGAAGGAGTTTTTTCGACAGGTGCGTAAAAAGCTCACCCTGAGTACTTGTTACCACCCCTAGACTGATGGGCAGACGAAGATTGTAAGAAAATGGCTAGAGGGCCACCTGCGAAACTATGTGACTGACCAATAGCATGCATGGACGCAGTGGTTTCATTTGGACGAGTACTACTACAACACAATGTACCACATCTCCATAGGTAAGTCCCCATTCAAAGATTTGTACAGTTATGATGCATTATCTTTCTATGATGTGATGTTTGGATACAACAAGGTCCCTAGGGTGAAGGATTGGATTCGGGAGAGCCAAGATATTTTGAGGGTTGTCAAAGATAACATATAGACTACACAGAACCAACAAAAACTCTATGAAGATAGTGGCCGAGTAGAAAGACAGTTTGAGGTTGGGGATTTGGTCTTCCTGAGAAATCATCCATACAGACAATCGACACTCAAACAGAAGGGGGCCAAGAAGCTCAAACCCCGCTTTTATGGGTCGTACAGAGTCACTAGGAGAGTTAGGGAGGTGGCATATGAGTTGGAGCTACCGCTGGGGAGTCGAGTTCATAACATTTTGCATGTGTCTTGCTTGAAAAAGACACTGGGCCAATAGGTGATAGTAGCTACAGAGTTAACACCCATGGATGATGAGGGGCACATGGTTCTAGAGATGGACGCTATTCTGGACACCTGTGAGAGACACTTGCGGAATCAAAAAAAAAATTATCAGATGGAGGAATCTACCTGATGAGGATGCCACTTGGGAGGGAGAGCAAATACTTTAGCATCCTTCATTGCAGTTGCTTGAGGACATGCAAAATTTTGGCGGGAAGGACTGTGATATTCCCACTTAGCAATATTGCTAAGGGAAAATATCAATTTTGCCAATTTTGTCTTATTTTGCATTTACACTTGGGAAAAGTGGGTTATGGAGGCTAAGAGAAACATCTTCCCAGATAGCAACCGTCTAGATGGCTTGAGGAGAGGTTGATTCAGATTGAGAGCAGAAGGGGCTGCGCTAGGGTGATGTAGAGCCTGCGCAGAGGAAATTTGGACGGCTCACTTGGAGCTGCAGTCAGAGCCCGGATTTGCTTGTGGGGTGAGGAAAATTCCTCACTAGATTTTTGTGAGTATTTTTCTCTGAAGGATTAGCAGATTTTGGCATCCAGTTGTACTCAAAATTTTTCACTACTACTTAATAATAAAACCCTCAATTGTTGAAATGGTTTTCCTAGGGAATTTTGTGCAAAAATAGTTGTGTTATTTTTATGTGTGTGTAATAGCATTTCTTCCAGGGTTTATTCTTCCGCAGTTTTATTTCTGTAGATTGCAGTGTGATTTATTCAGTATTTTCCATAGCAAACAACAAATAAATTGTTAAATAAAATTAATAATTAGGAGAATAATTTCCAGTTGTTGCAATAGGGTTCTGGTATTGGAATTTTCACATGGTATCAGAGCAAAGTTGATCAGCTGAGAGATCAGAGGCAAAAAGAGAAGGAATTTCATTGCTTAGTATGGGCAGCAGGCCGAAATTCCCAAGGGCAGTGTAGTCATTCTACGAGGAGGCCAAGTCACTTGTCGACGTTCGGTTTTTTCTGAGTGGGGTAGAAAAATTCAATCCTACCATATCATGTGATTCCAGAGGAAGAGGGAGAAACTCAGATTTTTTTCGTTGAGCAAATCTCTAATTAGACGTAGAGGTTTTGCAGCAATATACTAGTGCAGAGCCAGCGCTAGGTGGAAGAGAGAAGAGCACACACAAAGGGAAATTTTTCCTCAAGGAACTTCTAGTATTAAGAAGTTTGATTTTTCCTTGCATATCAACAACTGTTGTAAGCAGATACTCTCACTGCACAAGGGAGTGCGAGTAGTAGAGCAGCAGTTGAGAAAAAGGAAAAAGGAATTTTTCGACAGATCGTTGAGATGGCCATTGTTGGGCTTCGTGATTAGGACAGGTTGGATGGAGCTTCCAACTACGTCATCTAGAACGCAAGGATGTCCTTTGTTCTAGAATAATATGGCCTGAAAGCCTATATTGATGCGGTGGTAGCAGTTCCTACAGATGTAGATCAGCTGAAAGAGTACAAAAAGAAGATGGCATAGGAAAAGAGGTTGATCCTAGATGGAGTCCGACATCATATTCTCTCAGCTATAACAGGCAAAGGAACTACCAAATAGATGTGGGAGACTTTCTCCACGCTATACCAAGGTACTTCCGAGCAGAGGAAGATGTACTTATAGGAGAAGCTGAGATGCATCAAGATGCAAAAGGGGGAAGGTTCGAGACCAGTTGTTAGTTGTTGGGGCAACACCTCAACCCATAGAGTTAGTGCGATTGGCACTCAACAATGTCTCAGAGGAGTGGCAGGTATTTTTCCAAAGTATCTTTGGCAGAGATACATTGCCAAAGTGGGATAGGATGTGGGCCAATTTGCCGCAAGAGGAGTTGAGACTAGCCCTACTGAAGAGCTCCATCAGTGGTAGAAAAAATGGATTGAAGCATGTGAAGGAGGAGGAGGATGTGGCCCTCGCATCAACGGGTCCCAGTCAGAGACTGTTGGAATATAATCCTAACATCTACATTTATGTTTTAGCGTAAATATCCTTGACTTAGACACATGCACTAAAAATCATGTTCACACTTGGTTTTTGGTAAACTAGCTCGGTGGACCAACTTTCCCTTGTTTTTTGCCTTTAAAGGCTTAATGTTATGGAAATATTGGTCCAACCACTTTCCTAAACCATTTAGACATCTAAGTGCATGTTCACACCTAACCACACCTCATCCACTTGAGTTATTTGAGGATTGGCGCCCCACATGAAGATTCCCCCTTAAATTAAGGGATTTCGTCCCTCGGACCATTTTAGCATGTTTTAAAGTTGCCTTCCTTGGGAAATGTGCCCATCCTCATGGCTGATAGTTGGCATAGGTTGTCTTGAGTCATTGTTGCTATTTTAGGCCTCCCTTTAACTTTTCTTAGACTTTTCTATTTTTTACTAGTTTTTTCCTAGTTTTCTAGATTCAACAATTTCTATATAACCACCTCCCTTTGGGATTAGAGGTTTGGTTGCTCATGTATTAATATTGTTCATTAATTTAATACATTGATTTTATGGAGCAAATTATTTCTCTCCTCTCTTGAATATCAACAAATTACTTGTGTTTAATTTAACTAGAATTCTAGATCTATCGGAGTTTCTGCAGGAATTCTACATGGTATCGGAGCTAGTTCGAAACTAATGGATTGTAAACGGTTTTATTTGCAGGTATAGATCATCAGGAGGCATAACAAGTAGCAATGGATTATCTCTCTCAACCCACAAAACTCGTTCTAAATCCTTTCAATTATTTTGAATGGAAGACACAGATTACTCTGCTCCTCCGAAGCCATGGGATTTACAGGGTAACAATGGGAACGGAAACTGAACTGACTTCCGTAGCGGAGAAGATCAAGTATTTCAATAAATTAGATGAATAAATTGGGCTGATATGCCTATAAATTTCCAGAGAACTCTTTCATGTCAGCAGAGCCACTACTCCCGATGTGGTCTGGACCACATTGGAAGGACTATTTGACAAGCATGATGAAATGAGAGTGCATCAACTGAAGAATGAACTCATATCCCTCAATCCAACTCATTTTAGCAACCTGCAAGAATACTTCACCAAGTTTAAATCCCTCGTTGAACTTGATGCATGTGGAGTCAAGAAAGAGAAAGATCAACTCATCCTTTCGATTATCTCGAAATTAGGCCCTGAATATTCCATATTTGTATCATCTTTTCAAGCATCTAAATTGACTCAAGAGAAATGGAAAATGCCTCCATTGAATGACTTCATTGCAGCGTTGACTCAAGAGCAAGCTAAGTTTAGTCCAAATGGGTGCCATCAAGTGTTCAAAGAACCAAGCACTTGCGGCTACTGATGCTCCAAAGAGCAGTGGAAGAGACAAGCAAAAAGGGAAGGGTAAATTTAATGAATCGAAGAAGGAGAGACCTGTACAATTTTCAGAAAGATCTTCTTTGCCTAAGGGTAAGAAGAAGAAGGAAAGAACACTTTGAAACTACTGTTCCAAAGGTTTTCATCCCGAAGAAAATTGCATGAGGAAAACAATCGATGAGATGGCTAAGTAATTGCAATAGCACAATCTCACCGTGCTCGAAAATGCAAAGAAGAAGGATGATAACAGAACGGGAGATGGGAGAGGGAGAGCACGAGATGGTCATGCTTTAATGGTTGTAACATCCACTCCATCAGCTTGGATCCTTGATTCAGGTGCATCGAACCATATGGCTGCATCAAAAAATGAATTTTCCTCCATCGAAGAAAGCACCAGATTCCCAATTTACTTGGGAGATGCCACACCTGCAACGGTGTGCGGAGAAGGAATTGTAGACCTTGAAGGGGGCTGCTTCACAAATGTGATTCATGTTCCCTCGCTGTCTGCAAATCTTCTCTTGATATATCAGATCACTCATTCCGGCTCTGGAAGGAAGGTGAAGTTCACTCCGGACTCCGCAGTGATTACCGACATTTCCATGGGCTCACAGCGTGCACATGGAATTGCAGATCACGGTTCTAGTTTGTATTTCTTCTCCCACTTTGTTCCTAAATCTATTAGCACTATATTTCTGTCACAATCTAATGATATCTGCAGGTTATGGCATGAAATATTTGGCCATCTAAACTATAATTACTTGCATCAACTCAGCAAGGAAAAGATGGTAGAAGGACTCCCGCTATTAAATTCACAAGCGGTGTATGTCAAGGATGCATTCTTGGCAAGCATCCGAAGCAAAAGTTTGACAAAGGGAAGGCATAGAGAGCTTCTTCACCTCTTGGGCTGATTCACAGTGACACCACGGGCCCATTCTCGCAAGCTTCAATCAGTAAGGCTCGATATGTACTCAGCTTCATAAATGATTTCTCTCGCTTTACTCGGGTATTTTTTGTGAAATTAAAATCAGAAGTATTTGAATGCCTTATAGAATTTAAAGCACTTGATGAGAATGAGTCTAGGTGTAAGATTAAGATACTTTGTACTGATAATGGGGAGCCCCATGAGCTTCACTGGAAAGCTGCAAAGAGAATCCTTAGATATGTGAAAGGTACTTCCAATTTTGGTATCTTTTACGTTGCAGATTGCCACTTTCACTGATTGGGTACACAGATTCTGATTGGGCTGGCAATGGTACAGACTGCAAGTCCACCTCTGGTTATGTTTTCATCTTTGGTTCAGTTCCTTTTTGCTGGTCTAGCAAGAAGTAATCCACGATTTCTTTATCTACAGCCGAGGCAGAGTATAGAGCTGCAGTGAATGCAACTACACAAGCTGTTTGGTTGCAGGGGCTCCTCTCCAAGTTTAGTATTCACTATCCACTTCCGACTATCATATTTTGTGACAATCAGGGGTCCATTCAGATATCGATTGATCCAGTTCAGAGGCAGAGGACCAAGCACATCGAGATTTGCATGCATTACATCTGCAAGCTGATCCATCACCGAGTCATATCACTGCAGTACTGCCCCACTAAGCAGCAAGTTGCAGACATCTTCACCAAGTCTTTCACTGAAAAGAAATTTTCAAAACTGAGAGCTATGCTTGGAGTAGTGGAGACAGCTGAGTAGACCCTTCTAGCCACTTAGCCCTTTTTTCCTCTTTTTTTTTGGGGGTGGGGGGGGGGTTCCCACGAGGTTTTTCCTCTTTCTTCATTTTATGAGGATCTTTTATTTATTGTACCTGAGTACCTAACATGGCATCTTGGTCGGGACTCAGTTTAGATAAGTGAGTTAGGATGAAGAGGGGGTGTTGGAATATAATCCTAACATCTACATTTACTTTTTAGCCTAAGTATCCTTAACTTAGCCACATGCACTAAAAATCATGTTCACACTTGGTTTTTGGTAAACTAGCTCGGTGGACAAACTTTCCCTTGTTTTTTGCCTTTAAAGGTTTAATATTATGGAAATATTGGTCCAACCACTTTCCTAAACCATTTAAACATCTAAGTGCATGTTCACACCTAACCACACTCATCCACTTGAGTTATTTGAAGATTAGCGCCCCACATGAAGATTCCCCCTTAAATCAAGGGATTTGGTCCCCCAGACCATTTTAGCATGTTTTAAAGTTGCCTTCCTTAGGAAATGCGCCCCCCCTCATGCTTTCCTTGTGGCTGATAGTTGGCATAGGTTGTCTTGAGTCATTATTGCTATTTTAGGCCTCCCTTTAGCTTTTCTTAGCCTTTTCTAGTTTTTTACTAGTTTTTTCCTAGTTTTCTAGATTCCGCAATTTCTATATAACCACCTCCCTTTGGGATTAGAGGTTTGGTTGCTCATGTATTAATATTGTTCATTAATTTAATACATTGATTTTATGGAGCAAATTCTTTCTCTCCTCTCTTGAATATCAGCAAATTATTTGTGTTTAATTTAACTACAATTCTAGATCTATCGGAGTTTCTGCAGGAATTCTACAGAGACAAGGGGAGTAGAGGAAGAAGAAGGACCTATCAAAGAAGTGCTTCAGATGTGGTGAGATTGGTCACTACAAGACCTAATTTCCTCTTAGGAAGAAGGACAAGGAGGAGAAGTAGGACCAGCAAGCAACTTCAGCAGAGATCGATAGGCTTTCCTCCAAGCTGGAGGAAGACTTTGCCATGTTCGATGACATACCTCCAAGAGTGAGGTGGGGTGATTTGGTGTTGTAGCCCCAGAGTGCTACAGAAGAGGAGTCCACCTCACGAATCAATGCCTTGCTATAGGGGCCCACAATATTCAGTAACAGGACGGATCAATGAAATTTACAGAGACTAGTAGCAGTGAGATGTTGGGGAGCATAGTACAAAGTTGGCAACAGTGCAGTGGATACAGTGCAGAATCAACAACAACGCAAATTCTTCAGTGGACAGTGCAGATACTAGTAGCAGCCAGAGACTCGTGTAATAGATGCATTATACTGATCATAGTTGATTCAGTATTTTGGATGCTTTTCAGCTGCAACAACTACAAATGAGAGGGAGTTGCAATGCATATGCGGTGTTGGCAGCAGTTCAGTAGGGTCAGCAATAGCACAGATGCAGCATATATCAAAGTTGTGCAGTGGTTGGTTGTTCAGTGATGGTATGTTCTATGCTTATAACAGAGTACTTATCTTTCTTATTATTATCCACAGATTAACAATCACATGTACATAAAGTAAAGTGCAGATAGAACATTAAACGATCGACAGAAAACAAGCCAAGACAAGAGACACAAGATGTGGCGGCAAGCTAGGGACAAACCCCAATGTGGGAAACCCTTTGATCAAATATTCCTTTATCTTCATTAATCTAGCAGAGAGAAATAGTACATAAATCAGATTTACATTAGCAGCAGTAAACCCTAGATCAGTCCCAAACTAGGGCAAACAATATCTCGCAAACCGACCGTCAGATCTGCTTGATTCCACCACCAAAAAATGTGGTCTTGAAAGGAGATCTAGATCGACCTACAGCAGTTCTAAGGAGGGAGTATTCTAGTCAATGCTGGTCAAACTTTGGTTCTGCAGTTGCTGCCCCAAAACTGCGTCCTTCCGTCCACGTGTGAGAGAGAGTCTTTTTTACGCAGTAGAAAAAAGCCTCTTTTCTGCGCAGGAGAGAGAGAGAGATGTGATGAGATGAGTGAGTGAAAATGAGTAAAAGTCCTCCTGTATTTATACACGACTGTTGATGTTTGAATAGATGCGACTATTGGGCTTCTGAGCCTACATGAGTTGTAGGTCGGCTTGATATTTATTCCATAATCAAAATAAATTCATATCTCCATAAATACTTATCGGAATCGAATGATCTTTAGATCAATCCTACACCTTTCGACGAGAGGAATCTAATAAAAATATTATCAGTCATGAATAAGATGACCCACATGGAGTTTGGACCTAGTTGCCAATTTTAACACTCCCTCTCAACTAGGGAGAACTCCATCTGCAATCTGTCTGTCGGTCGCTACTATTCATCCATCAAATGTACTGCCCTGTAGAGCATGACCCCTGCTCTGCTCTACCCTGCCTGCTCTGCTCTGTTCTGAGTCCTAACTGCTTTGCTCTGTTCTGTTCTACCGTGTTCTAATCTACTCTGTTCTGCTCTTCTCTGCTTTGTCTGAATTATGAAGAGGAAGAAATGATCAAGAATGTATCATACTGACTCAATGTCCAATCTCAGAGTATGTACCACTGGTCCACAAAACTAGTCTCAACCAACCCTGAAGTCAGCGTCATAAGTGGGTACAACTCCTACCCACTCGCCCAGACCAGTATCATCCTCCACTGACTCAAAGTTAGTCTCAGAGTGCATACCATTGGTCCCAGACCAGTCTCAACCGACCCGAAGTCACGTCAAGTGGGTACAACTCCTACCACGGTCCAGACCAGTATCAATTGATCCCAGATCATGAAGGTCATCCTAGCATAGGGAGTACAGTAGATACAACGATGCATCCATCGGTACTACTATGGTCCCTATCCTCATTTCCCTGCTCATTGATCAGATGAGAGGTACTTCCCATGAGTTCCCAAACTACATGGGTAGGATGCTTGACAGAAGAACTTAATCAATCCTGTCCTCACAGGAGAACTAATCATCCTGCTACATAAACGCCATGGAGAACACATCATCCAGGCCTCACAGGAGAACTAATCATCCTGCTACATACTTGTCATGGAGAACACATCATCCAGACCTCACAAGAGAACCAATCATCCTGCTACATAGTCGCCACAGGGTGTACATGTATACCACCAGGGGATGGTGAATCACTCTGTGGTCATATGTCGCTCCAAGAAGTACCCCGCACCACCCCCCCCGGAGCCTCCCAGAGCTCAATGCATCATATAAGACCCTCATCAGAGGGTCCTTGAATGACACCAAGTCATTCTCGGAAAGTCAAAAATTTGACCTTTCCTAGGGGCTTTGACAGAATGTCGGCGGCCTGTTCATCTGTACCGATATGTTGGAGCCTTATAGCCCCCCACTACACTATATCTCGAATATAGTGGTACTTGATATCGATATGCTTGGAGCGATCATGAAATATGGGACTCTCTGACAAACGAATCCCACTCTGGTTGTCACACAGGATCACAGTGGTATCCAGTGTAAGTCCAAACATCTCACTGAAGAGCTTCCGCAACCAGACTACCTCACAGGAGGCCATGCTAGCAGCAATATACTCTGCTTCGGTGGTGCTCAAAGCCACCGACTTCTGCTTCCTGCTCATCCAGGATATCGAAGCAAATCCCAAGGAGAAACAACACCCAAAAGTGCTCTTACGGTCCTCCACATTGCCTGCCCAATCAGCGTCAGTGTATCCAAGTAGTCTCACATCTCCGGCAGTGTATCTTAACCCATAAGTGATTGTGCTACGAAGATATCTCAACAAATTCTTGGCACCAATCCAATGTATGTTGTGAGGTTCAACCATATGTTGACTCAATGTGTTGACTACAAAGCATATGACTAGACGGGGTGCTGCTACATGGGGTGCAGTAGCACTAGAACACATTCCTCACTATGAGGGAGTGCTATTTTTTGTAGCATAAGACGTGTTCTAGCCACACAATTTTGTGGAGAGGCTAGAATACATGAGATATCCAAAACCCATAAATCGTTTATGGAAATTCTGCCTAGAAATGACTTTATTAGATTATTAACCAGTTTTTAAATATTTCCTAAAAGTCTAAACTTAGGGAATATTGTTAATTAATTGGTATTAATTAATTCAAGGCATGAATCATCTAGAAAGTCACATTGATCGATCTAGAGATGATCCTAGCAATTGCTTATGTTTTAATCTTGGTCGTTAGTGCTCCAATGAAGGATTATAAGAGGAGGTCGATGTGGTGATGGAGAATACATTTGAGTAGTTTGATTTCTTGGCAAATCGATTTCCTGAGTAGCAACAGTTAGTTTCGAAAAGAGAGTCAGAGATCGAAGCAGTGAGAGGGGCAAAATACTGAAGCTGAAGGAAGATATCCAGATCTGGTGAGTGCATTTGCAGAGAGGCAGAATAGCCACAGTGAGACTGCGCAATAGCCTCTAGAAGCAATTTCGATTCTACTAGGGAAACCTGAGTTTCAGTACAAGAGGATGGGCAGAGGTTCCGGGGGCCAGGAGAAACATTTTCCCAGACAACTTGATGTTGATTCAGACTGAGTGTATAAGGGACTGCGCTAGGGTGACGCAGAGCCTGGGCAGAGGTAGTTTGGACGACTCACTTGGAGCTGCAGTTAAAGCTCGAATTTCCTTGTGGGGTGAGGAAAATTCCTCACTAAAGTTTTGCTAGTATTTTTTTCTATAGGATTGCCATATTTCGGCATCCAGTTGTACTCAGAATTTCTCACTACTACTTAATAATAAAACCCTCATCTTTTGCACTGGTTTCCCAAGTTGGGTTTTTTCGGGGACTTTTGTCCAAAAATAATTGTGCTATTTTATGTGTGTTCTAAAATTTCTTCCAACATTTATTCTTCCGCATTTTTATTTGTGTAGATTGCAGTCTGATGTATTCAGTATTTGTCATAACAAACAACAAATAAATTGTTAAATAAAATTAACATTGAGGAGAATAATTTCTAGTTGCTGCAATAGGGTTACGGTATTTGAATTTTCACATGGACTTCAAGTTCCATCCCTAGGAGGGAAATCCATCAATTTTAGATCGATCCAGAGGAATTTCAGGGTGATCTTGGAGCAACTTCAACAGAGACTATGTGGGCCTGCATAGTCCCTTTCCTTCCCACACATGGGTCACAAGGAGGAGATCGAGTTTAGGGCTGAGATCATGGCAACAACCTGTAGGGGAGTTTTGTTGCGTTTCTTAGCCATTTTGGGAGTGTTTGGCATCTTTATTTACAGGTAGGTCGAAATACCCAACAACTAGGGGAGTTAAGGGAAACTGGGTTGAAATTCCAAGGTCAACATTTGGCCAATTCCTTCTTGGGTTTTGTGGGCTATTGGTGGAGAACCCGAGGTTAATTTCCTGGAATTTTCTGAGCACCGGCTGGAGGAGGCCCTAGAAGCTAGTAATGCAATTTTCACTAGGACAACACAAACCTTGTTGGGGACAGTCACACTGCATGTTAGAGCAGCTGATTTCATCACCTAGGCATTGTTAGCTTGTCTTGGGCAAGCCCAGGTGCATGCTTTCTGATCTTACCTTTGTACCCAACATTTATATCAATAAAATGGCTCAGATTAACGCAATTTATGGAAATTTCTGGGTGTTTAATGTGTTGTGAATTTTTGTGTGTGTTTTTGCTATGTTTTCTTTGTTTATCATTGTACATTTCCACTAGGAATATTACATCTACGTCGGGCCTAGAAATGTTGCCCTGGAGGTTGATGCAGCTAAAATAAATTTAAAATCATATCATGGTTGTTGACACCTAACCTTTAGGGATTAGGAAAACATTTTAAATAAGAAAATGAGAAGGTGAAGATGTGAAAATCTCATCTATTGCAGTAATTGGAAATTATTCTCCTAATTGTTAACTTAATTTAACAATTTGTTTGCACATACAAACAACGAATAATTCTCTACTACAATTTTCACCATACAAATACTACGAAAAATAAAATACTGGAAACTGAGAAATTCTAGCACAAACACAAATTTAACATGGTTGTTTTTGGACAATTGTCCTCGAAAAAACCCAACTTAGGAAAATCGGTGCAGTAGATGAGGGTTTTATTATATTCTTTAGTAGCAATTCCGAGTACAATAATTTAGATTCTCTACTGCCAATCTAATCTAAGGAAAAATACTAGCAAAACTATTGTGAGAAATTTCTCTCACACCATAGCTAATTTTTGTGCCCGAAACTACCTCCCTAGCCACACACAGATCCTTCTGCATCAACCTATGCATAGTGCTTGCGTAGAACCTCTGGGAATTTTTCCCTACCTCTCACTGCCTCTCCTGACACTGGAATACTTCCATTGGAAATGTTGCTGACCTCCTCTAGCACTTGCTATTCACCCTCTAACTCTATCTTCTCTGCTGAGTCTCTGCTACTGACAAAATCAAACTGCCTGGGCAACTAAGTATCTGCATTGGTGTGTTCTCCATCACCACATCAATCCCTTCATATATCTTCCTATTGGGACCCCAACAACCAAGATTAAATCTTAATCGATGGCTCAGATCATTTCTGGATCGATCTATATGGGTTTCTAGAGAATTCTCACCTTGACTTAATTAATTTAGATTAATTAACCAGTTTTCTGAAGTTTAGACTTAGGAAACATTAAAAAATTGGTTAATAATCTAATTAAGTCATCTCTAGGTGAAATTTACAGAAAAAATGTTTGGGTTTTGGAGATCTCATATATTTTAGCCTCTCCACCAAATTTCGTGGCTAGAACACATCCGATGCTACAAAAAAATTGCACTCCCTCTTACCGAAGACTGTGTTCTTTCTAGTGTTGAACATCTTGCCACAACACCCTATCTCTGTATCACCTCCTATCACGCTGCTTAAGTTTGGCTGCTTCTGCCCACCAACTCCTACGCAACTATGATGTTACATCTATGATGTTGCTGACACTGCCGTACTGCTGCCAACACTGCGTCTGCACTTCAACTCCCTCTTATTTGTTTCCACTGCAACTGCAACTGAGAAGCATCTAAAATATTTGTCACTCCTACAAGAATGTGCTCTCCACCATACCCATATGTTCTCTGAAATAGGTGAACTTAGCTCTCCCTAGTGCTTTTTTTAGTATATCTGAAACCTGCGCTTCTGTGGGAACATACTATAGCTCCATCGCTCCATGTTGTACACAATCTCTGATGAAATGACACTGAATATTTGTGTGTTTCGACCTGTGATGAAACAATGGATTCTCAGAGAGCTTAATGCAACTCTGATTATCACTGTAGACATTGGTCGCCTCCATCCTCTGCCTGAACAAGCTTACTAGCAACTTCCGAAGCCATATAGCTCCGCATGTGGTTGTGCTTGCTGCCATATACTCTACTTCTGTAGAGCTCAGTGCTACTGACTTCTGCTTCTTTCTACACCAAGAAACCATCCCTGATTCAACACTGAAGGAGTACCCAGAGGTACTTTTCCTGTCCACTGAACTGCTTGCCCAATCTGTATCTATGAATCCACATGGTTTGACATCATCCCTTCGAACATATCTCAACCCATACTTAGACTATACCATGCACATACTTCAAAATATGCCTCACTGTTTCCCAATGTACCCTCTTCGGTTCTACCATAAATTGACTGAGCATACTCACTGCGAAACTGTGATATCCCGTTTCAGAGATATTTCCCAAACCCCAACAAAATCCAACCAAATACGTACAAGAGATATAGTAACCAGGAAGCTCAAAGTGATAAAAACAATAGTGGTGCAATGTATAATAACGTAAACATGAAATATAAGCAGATACTCAAGAAATGCAGAGAGAAAAGCTAAGCCATTTTATTATACTGAGTAATGGAATGAGTACAGGAGGTGATCAGAAAGATGGCACCTTGACTTGCACAAGGCAAATGGAGAAATACACTCAGAACAATAAAGGAATGGCCTCTCTCTGAACTGCATCCCAACTGTTGGAGAACTGTCGTGCTGCTGCTATTGCTGGAAATTAAATGAGGATTTGGGGCTGTTACCCTCCTCAGAAAATGTTGAAACTCTGGAATCAAACTCTACTCAAGAAACCCAAAAAAACCCAGAAAGCTTTTCTGAAATAGCCGACCTCCGAAAATCACCCCCTTGGGGATCTACGCTATCCCTCAAGGCTCTGTGCTGCCACTTAATAGAATCCTCCAAAACTCAGCCCGAGACTCTGCAAAAATCCTCCAATATGCAAGAGTTGATCCCTTGCTCAATCTCCCAGCTCAAATCCTCCGCAAAACCCTCAATCCGGAACTCCCACCAAAAGAACTGCGTCCCTCTCTTAAGACTACGCCGTTAAACAAAATGCTCCGCTCCTCCACAACACCAAAGATCAATCCCACTACAAAGGACTGCTGAAAACTACCTTGCCCGAGTAGGCACTCGAAGTCCCCCGGGGCTAAGGGTGAGATCTCCGAACGGAGACACTCAATGCACTAAACAGTGCTGCAAACAGGCTAAACAGCGAGCGTGCTCCAAGTTGAAGTGACTAGCTAAAATGCACATAATCGAATGACAAAATGAGGAGGCTCCTTTCTCCTTTATAGCGTTGGCCTCTCTCAATCCCAAGGCCCACCTCCTCCAACGTAATCCCTCTCTTGCCACGTGTTGCTTCCCATCTGCGCAGTCCCTCCAAGTGTCTGCGTGGGCCCCATCTCTGTGTGGTCCTTTGGCCCCCTTGGCTCCCCTTTAAGTCACAACGTTGTGCTACTAGGGAGTGACTTTATTCTAAAAGTGAGTTATGTCCCCTTTTCCTCACCTTTTTATTTTAAATTAACTATAGAAGGCAAAATTGAGCAAAATCGAATATTCCAATTAGCCATGGCTAATTAGGAATATTACATTCTCCCCCGGCAAAATGTTGCTTGTCCTCAAGCCAATGAAGTGATGGATGCTGCAAAATTTTCTCACTCTCCCAAGTGGCATCCTCATCCGGTAAATTCTTCCACCTCACCAAGAATTCCCGAACTGTCCTACTCCTCAGTTGCCTCTCCCTGGTATCAATAATAGCCTCTAGCTGCAACACCAAATGCCCCTCATCATCCGTGGGTGGTAGCTCATCTATCGCTGTCACATGCTGCCCCAATGCCCTTTTCAAGCATGATAAATGAAAGACGTTATGAATCTTGCTGCCTTGGGGCAGCTCCAACTCATACGCAACCTGTCCAATCCTGCGTATCACACTGTATGGCCCATAAAAGCGGGGCTTGAGCTTCTTAGCCCCCTTCTGCTTCAGTGACGATTGTCAGTATGGCTGTAACCGTAGGTAGACCAAGTCCCCTACTTCAAACTGTCTCTCCACCCGACCCCTGTCAGCATACAGCTTTTGCTGGTTCTGAGCTGTAGCCATATTATCCTTGAGAGCTCGGAAATTATCCTAACCCTCTTGGATCTAAATCTTGGCTCTCGGAGCCTTGCTAGCACCAAACATCACGTCAACAAAAGATAAAGGATGATATCAATACAAAGCATAGAATGGTGACATACCGATGGACATGTGATGTGTAGTGTTGCAGCAGTACTCCCCCAGATGCAGCCACTTCAACCATGCTCTCTGCTGTCCACTGACATAGTTACGTAAGTAGCCCTCCAGCCACTTGTTAACTATCTCTGTCTGCCCGTGTTAAATTTGGACAACTAGGTCCAAACTCCATGTTCTGATGCTCAGATTAAGAGGCTAATATTTTTGTTGGATTCCTCTTTCTGAGAGGTGTAAAATCCATATAAAAATAGTCTTAATCCGATGAGCAGAACTTATATTTTGAATTTATTAATCTTAATAAATTATATGTGCAAGGTCGGCCAGTAGGCTCACATGCCCAATAGATGTGTCACACACCCTCATTGATGGATATAAATACAGGAAAAGTTGGAGAGAATTTCATCACAACACAACTCACATCTTCCTCTCTCATCCTAAAGAGTACGAGCTACCTGAAGAACGAATTTCAGCCACACGTGGGAAGGACGAAGAGGACAGACCGTACGGCTGAGCTGCAGTACGATTTTCTGCTGCTAGGGTTTCGCAGAAAGTTTGACCAGCGTTGACTTTGGTCAACGCTTGGTCCAATCAAGCTAAAAACTTGTGGAAGGTTCGATTTTTGAAGGCCGTACTACCTGGCACAAAAATCGAGGTCAAAGGGTTGACCGTTTTGCTGCTGCGTTGACTTTTAGCTTGCTGCCACTGCGTTGACTTTTCAGGACAGCGTTGACTTTTGTAGAATTGACTTGGGTTGACTCATCTACTGGTTGGAGGGTTGTTGTGACACATGTTGGGCTGGCTGACCAAAGAAGACTTTGCTGGTTGAAGCATCCTGTTGACCGCCGAAAAGAACACACATTTTTCCTGTTTCTGATTTGTCTTCTGTAAGATCTGCTTATATGTTCTATCTGCATTTTGCTTAACTACTTGTATGATTGCTGTGAGAAAAGTGAAATTGCTCTTAGCATAGAACATCTACAAAAATTTACACCCTAGAGGCTAACGTTGGGGTTTTTCGTGGGGCAGATTGGAGCTAAGGAGCTATCGAAGTGTTTATTCGGGGTTTTAGCTGGAGAATCTGTCTTCGAAGGAGAAGTACTACTGTCGAGATTTTTCTCTGTTGGGTGAGCTGGATTTGGCACCTAGATTGTATTATGAAACTGCTTAATAAATCAAACCCTCTGATAGTTGCACCAGTTTTCCCGCATTGGGTTTTTTCTGGGGACATTATTCCAAAAATAACGGTGTCATTTGTGTGCTTGTTTTTGTTTCCTTCAGTTGATGATCTGTAATGTGTTGAGCATGTACTAGTGTTTATTTTCAGTATTTACATGGTAAATAACTTGTTAATTAATCAGAACAAGTAGGAAGGAATAAATCAGAAAGTACATGGAGGGTTTCTAACTATTAGACTTAGAAACTTCAATAGTAGGGAGGTGTTAGGTTGGTGTATGAAACCGCCTACAGGTTGGACCCTGTGAACACTTCAAGGTAGTAGGTTGGTCTAGGATGTTGGGGCATCCATTCAATTGACTACTAAAGAAACTAGGGCGTTGGGCCGTCCTTCTAGTGGGAGCTGAAGAAGAATGTTTTTCTAGAATTCTAGATAGTTGTTGCTTCCATTTCAGTTGGGGATGAAGATTAAAGAATTTATTAGAAAAATGTTCGGTGGTTTTTGACCCGAAGGGAGTTGTCCACCTAAAATTCTTGTGTCTATTGTTTTCTTTTATTTACTGTTATTACTGAATAAACATTAATAATAATTGAAGATTAACTAATGCTCTGAAAAGATTTAAAAGTGCTAATTGCTAAGGAACACTGATTCACCCTCCTTCTCAGTGTTTCCAACAAGGATAAGATGCCTAAAAATACTCAAGAAATGTTGAATGAAATGAAAACATTTTCAAAGGGAGTAACTGACACAAATCAAAGACACACCCAAATATGATAGACTATTATTGATTGAACAAGATGCTCAAGTATAGAGGAAGGGGCAAATGTTACTACAAAAATAGTCACCTTGATGTATGCCGTCTCATAGTTTAAAATATTATGTGATATAATTTAATACTTTAAGAGTGGATCATGAGTTAAGTCTGAAGGTAATTATTATGAAGACACCATGACAAAGTCCTCGTTAAGAGGTCCTAATAAGTTGAGTAAACAATTACTGAATCATCATGCAAGTAGAACCTGTGTGTATAAAGAGGCACCCTATTCTTTTAAATTGAGTTATCATCACAAGTGGAGGCAGCATCATTGTATATCTTTTCTCATACCTCCATCTCTCTTGATCATATATTTATAGGTAAAAATGATGCTGAATTGCTTAAGAGCTTCACTGACATTTTTGATGGTCATGCAAATGCTACTCAAATTGCTTTCTCTCTCTGATTTATTTAAGTCATTTGAACACATTATTTCTTAATTAACTGTCTCATTGTGATTCCAAATTTGTAAGTACAAGCGGATCCAAGCTCGACAAAATTCTTATATTTTGATGAACAATTGCTGGCCAATTTTCACCCCAAGATGTCGTTTCCAAATTGCTTCCTTGATAACCAGCTATTGAAGGAAAGAAGCAAGCAATCATCCAAAATTGTTGGAAGTGCAGTAAGCAGATTATATGTGAATACAATCCCTTTCTTACCTGAATGCAAGTATTGATATGTGTGAATATACTCCATTTCTTACATGATTGGAAGTACTGATGGAAATTAAGCAAGAGAATTTACTTCTCATTTTCTAACAAAAAACATTTCATTGATCAGGCATATCATAAAATATAAACCATATTATATACATTACAATCTCACCGGGATGGACTGCAAATGTGATAAGCGTCGTGCAACTGAACGATCCAAACTTGCATATTCTTCAGATAGGATTGTAGCAATCATCCTATCATCTTCAACATCTTGTTGACTATTCGAGACCCTTGAACTGGAAGTTTCACCAATATTATCTTGTTCTCTTTTCATATTACCTGTAAACAAGAACAAAATGATTTTCTATCTCATTGACCTTTTTTATCAACACCGCAACCTTTGTTCAATAGATTAGCCTCTTACCTGTTTGAGAAATCAAAGTTTTTGCCATGACAATAGGGGCAAAGAATATAAAATACAATCATTTTCTATTCTACAAAGGGAAACTTCAATCATGATCAAGAGAGTAAAAATGGTCAATGTAATCATAATGTATATTAACCTACCTTGTTCAATCTAATACGTTGAGATGATTTTAAGACATTGAGACTATGATACCACTGCATACCTAGGTGTATATCGAAGATGTTTTAAAAGGAAATACCTTCAACTAACCAAAAATGGAGAGATAATGTTATTAAATAAATTGCTTCATCTTTCAATCCAAACAATAAGTGCTGTCAAAATCTTAAACGAATAGACATAGGTAAGAAAATGGATATCTCTTCTCCAAAAAATTACAAGCTTCAAAACATAGTTGTTATAATATCATCCTTTTTAAGATTAAAGAAGTCTAAAATAAATATTATAATGGTCATATCTAGGACTTAGGAGTTTTATTAGTGCACTTTGTGTACATGGTGTTTGTTACCCACTAAAAGTGGTTGACCCCATAGGAGAATTTTTCTCCTAGATGTCTCTTCAACAGGCAACCAATAGCCCCTCATAGCCACCAATGTATCCTATACATTGTGCCATTCGATCTCCGCTCCCTACATCAGTCATATGTTCCATCACCCATTTGTTGAGAGCATATGTTAGAAGGTAGGTAGTCCAACCCAAAAGGTGTGCTTTTCATTGTGCAATCGGGGGCTTATGCTTGTTTTTCTTAGGCATATTGGGCATGGATTATTGGGCGACTTAGAAAAAGAAAGGGCTTTGACCGTGGTTTTCTTCCCTTACCTTAAATGGGGGGTTAATTTTCAATCCTAGTCCCGTGGGATCTCCCTTATTGACCTATGGTTTTAGGAAGGGCACTACTTGGGAAACCTCGATTTTGGTAGCATGGTCCCGTTCTCCCATTCCACATTTTTCACTCCCCTCCACACATTACAAGCCCTAATTCATTATTTTCCTTCTCTCAGTCCATAAGGCATTAGCACTCCCCCTTCCATTGTCCACATATATGAGTCGAATCTGAAAAGGTGTCCCCAAATGTTGATGCAACTAAAAGAAAGTTAAAAGCATATCATGTCTGCAAGCAAGAAACAAGAGAAAAGGAATATTATAAAATGCAAAAGATGGTCGAAACATCAATTAACACATGGACAAAAGCCAAACATGAACTCTACTCGTTATCATGGCCATCACCCTAGAAAAATTCTAAAGGGGTTTTAAGAAAAAATCGAATGTTTTCCTCAAAATTAAAAAATCAACAGTGGAGATCAAGCTATTTTCAAACGAAGATCAAAGGATGAGATTCTTTTGGCAAGGATCAAACCAACTAGCCATTATTTCCACATGGAGGGGTTCTATTATCTCATTTTCTATATAAGAAAGCTATCAAGCTCCTCATCTCATCTTTGGATGATGTAATCTGTAACGCATATATTGAGCCTTGCTCTGCTGGAATTGTATTTCTCATAATAGAAATAATTTGGGGTTTCAATTTCATGGTGTTCTTCTATCTGTTGATCTCTGGGATGTGTTAGTAATTTTTCATGCTCTATATGTGCTTTATAATTGTTATTTCATTTGCTGCATGAAGGAATATCTATTGGTACAGATATCTTGCCTTAGGTGTTGGGTTTAGATCTACATATCTAAATCTCTTATGATCTAACAATTTAGCCTTTAAATTTGAATAGAGATCTAAGCCCTTGGTCTCCAAGTACACAGACTGTGGAGAAGAATTGACAGTGTTTGGATTTTGAGCTTTCATTTTGTAGGGTACTTTGCAGAAGGGTTCTGGATGGTGATCCATTTACATACATCATTCACTTTAAAATCTCTTGAAAAAAAAAGTAATCTCTTTCTCTTGCGCTATCACAGAATTTACATGCTAATAAGGGCAAATTTTATTTTGTAAATATTGTAAATATTTGTAAAATAATTTTGAATCTAACCCTTGTATTTTAATTCTAACCCATTTTTAATTTTGTGTAGCATTTGGGGTTTAGGGTTATAAATTTTTGTATATATTGGATACTTGGAATTTGAGCTTTTCATTCAAGAGAGGAAGGCTGATCTAGGCCCTCGAGGGTAAGATCTAGCCCTTCCAGCTCCCAGTGATTCAACGTCCAGCTGAAGAAAGGAAGCTGCTAACCTTTTTGGTCTTTTGCAGTGATTTTTCTGAGGTAAAATTCGTGTTTGCAGGGGGGCGAAGTCATTTTTTTTAGTGCTATGAGGGCCTTTAGCCTCTTGGAGGCTACCTGCAGCCCTTGTGGACCACTTCTACCTTAGCCGACACCTCCAACACCTAGCTGCAAGCCTTTTTGGCCTAGTTTAGGCAGACCACAAGCCTTTGTAACCTCAACTTGGGCAGCCGCAGCCCCTAGAGGGACACCCCTCTTAGCCGCAGCCCTATTGGACAATTTGTTTCATTGATTCAGTTATGTTTGGGCAATTTTCTGAGTTTGGCATTTCAATTTGGCATTGATTCTTGTGGTTGCAGGCTTATGACTTGCCATCAAGGATTTGAGGACTTCAACCATAGAAGCCCTTGTTTCAGTCATAGGTAGGCTGATCCATTTAATTCCAAGCTAACAAGTTGGGTTGCAGGTGTTTGAAGGAGTTCTAGTCCATTGGAAGGTCAACTAGCCATCAAACTAGGCCTCTAGGCCTAAGGGTTTGATCTCTTTCCTAATATTTTCCTTATTGTTCTTTGCAATCAGATCTGAAGCATTCATGTTAACAGTGGTGAAAATCTGATCTAAACACTTTAATAAGCTCTAAAATACATTGGCATAAATATATAATTATTTCACACTTAATCTCAAGTAATAAGAAAGACTTGTGTCATTGTTCCTAGGGTGTTCTAAGTGATTTTGGAGGTCTGATATATAATTTCCTGACTCTGATATACATGCTACATAAGTAAGGAAATACCTTAAGAAGCATTAAAAAATTCATAAGAATTCATTCCCATAGCTTAAGGTGTTCCTATATTTCATTTTGTCGTCATTTACAAAAAAAAAGTGGACTACTCTTGTAGTTTTTGGTGTTTTGTGTTGGGCTAATTGATTAACATAAATATCATTGTTCATCTTGCCTCATTTTACACACTTGCATTTTTGGCATTTGCATTAGTGCATTTCACTTCTAAAAATCATTGTTAGTAATCTCATCTTAAAGAAGATTGTGCTCTTATTAACTTGACATAGGCATTGTATTGGTTCGTTGTGAAAGCTAATGATATTGAGGTCACTTATTTGCTAATGCTCTTGTAAAGTAATTCAAATATTCCTGTAACCAATTGCTTCTAATTGATAAGTGACATAAGGAATTGGTTTCTAACTGGATAAGAGCATTAGCTTGTTTCATGATTTAACAACATTGTGATCTAAAGATATTCTTGTGATATCATCTTCTTTGAGTAATATTGTGATCTCAATTGGATAATCCTATTGCTCATTTTGTGTAAAGGATTCATTAATTTGGTGCTCCTTGCTTCTTATTGGTTATCTATTTACAGAACTTGTCATTTTTTGAGATTGCTAATCATTGGATAGAACTTGAAGTGAATTCTATTTGGCACTCTAGTGATCTTGTTTCATTAGCACATTGAGATTGTTCCAAATATCACTCTCTAGGTACTGTGTATTGAATATCATAGGAATCTAATCCTAGGTAATTTAACTTAAAGTACTTAAGAGGCTATTTGATAATCTCATTTAAGGCAATCACTCATAACTTGCACTTCATCCTAGGATTAGTTGTGCACTAATTAATTTACCTCCAAGCATAAGCTTGGTCGATAGAAAGATAGGACGACCTCTCTCACCCAACGTGCGAAGTTTAGACCCTCAATTGTGGTTAACACAGTGAGCTCGCAGTCGTCAGGACCATAGTCCATGTAGTGTCGGAGGCATTCAGGTGGTTAGAACCCTAGGGGAGGTATCGTTAATAAAGCCATAGCTTTCTTCCCCTGGGTTTCTCTCCACAACCTACATTTGAGACCAACTTCAAAACAGTTGAGAGAAAGGATTCACTTAGAATAGGCATTTAATCTAAAATTAACCAAAAGTTTGCATTTCACTTAGTTCTAGGTGTTGCATCTCATATAAGATAGCTTTCATCCTAGCAACAATTACTCATCTGGTAACTTGGAAATTAATCTATATTATGCAAGTAATTTGACTCCTAAGGCACTGGTCTCATACTTAAGAAATTCATAAATATAATCAAGTAGTGCTAAATAATCTTAACTCGCCAAATTATCTTCAACCAAATTGCTAGGCCATTCAGTTTTGTCTCTGTTGATCCCCTATTTTGTCCCTATTACTATCAGTTCAATCCCCATTTTGACCTCTTTTTGGCACTATGGAACCTACCTTTTGCTAAAGTTTACTATCCTAATCTAGTCCCAATCCCCATTCGACGTAAATCTTCTTTTGATTGCATTTGGCTGTTTGTTGGTAGATTTAAGTGGATATAAGTAGCATATTCTTAAACTAACTCATTCTTGTAATCGAGTGTAGACTTCTCAGCAAAGTATACCAGAAGAAGCAGTTGAGGAACCATGACTCTCTATTTGAGTACTCAAAGTCCACATGCGGATTGGCACTCAAACAACGCAATGGGCAAGGAATCATGCGTTGTTGGATGTGGAGATCAAGTCAACCATGAGAAGAACGCATCCGAGCTCAAAAACTTCGCTCTCCTTCCTTTAGATACTGCAGATACTAAGTTGGGGTTCAGTTACGAGGTTGTTCATCAATTCGAGTCAGCAGTTCAAACCAACTTGTTTTGAAGGAATAATATTGTTCAACTGTTATGAATTGCTATTTTTAAGTTCAAAGTCTAACTGTAATCAAATGCCTATAAAAGGCAAGGATGTAATATGTCAGGAAGTATGCTGAACCTTTGGAATATTTTGCTGTGTAACCGTGACTTAAGTTCTAATAGAAGTTTGTTATGACGCTCTTGTTCTGAATTCCAGTGGAATGTGTTGAATGGGAAGCTGATGCTCATGTTTTAACTGTGATTGCAACCGTTTCGTTACTATAAGTTTAAAAGCCCCCAAGTGTCACTTGGCCCACCCATCTGGGTTAGCTCTGTATTTTTCATTAACATTGTCACTGTGAAACTAGTGCAGTTAGTTTCCTTTTCCATTATCAGTCAGTTTAATTGCATTGTTTTGTTTGATTGATTAGTGCATACAGGTGTGTGAATGATTTCAAAGTTCTTGTTATTGATATAGTAGCAACTAGATTTTGGTGTGAATTTAGTGTGCCTTCCAAACCAGAGCTGTACCGTTACCTTGTCTTACTCTCATCTTAGACACATCATATGATCGCTTGCTGAGTAGATGGAATCAGTACCTGTGGACAACGTCGAAATAAGTCTTTAAACTCTTTAACACAATATTAATTGATTGAAGACAGGCTCAGTTTATTTGCCAAACCTACCTTTGTTTCTCAGGGAAGACTGACTCAAATCAATTCCTTGATTGAACTGTAGCACGAAGTAGGCAACCCAAAATAGGCGAATGTTGCATTGACTGTTCAAGATGTTATGAATTGAATTAATGACCAAGGTAGGAAGTCGCATTATTTGCACAGATGATTGATTGGAATTTGTTTCATTTCAGTTCATTCAACAAACTATCAGGTCAATGTGTTGTGGGTTGGTAACGAAACATTGAGGAACAATTTGTGTGTGATTAGCTACTGAAGACCAATTCTTTAGTTTACCTCCCCTGTTCATGAAATTGCCAATTTCATTAGCCGACTAAAACGAGTGCTCTACTCTATTTTGTGCAAAAATTGGTCTCATTGAATGATGATCTTTTCTTGGTTCATAAGGTTTCGATTATCCACTGTGTAGTTAAATCATTGCTTAAATTTGCAGCAGCATATTGGTTGTGAGGATATTCATAAGTCAGGATTGGTGTGATCCCAAAAAATATTTAAGTACAGTTCCTTGAATTTGTGTGATTACATAGCTAGGATCAACGTTAAGATTTCTTTCATTAATCAAATCCTGTAAGTAGCTGATTTGAAGATGGGACAACAAGTAAGTAAGTGATAGAGTAAGACAAAGTAAATCCTCCAAAATAGTACCTAACTCCTGAGTCTTGATAAGGGAACATTAAGTACAGAACGATTGTTTGATCAAAGCACTGCTAGGACAGACTACTCATTTTCTTACAAGTTGGATGGTTATAAATTGCTTCAGGAATGAATTGTTATTTACAATCAAGAGTTTAATTACTTGGGTAGTTATTAGTACAGGTTGTTTGGTTTTCAAGTAAGAACTGCTATTACCATAGGATGCTTGTTGAGGAATGATTGAGTGGTTTTTCACATAGAAAGTCTGGTACCAACATTCAGAGATTTGATTGATACTGTTTGGTGTGGATAAAAGTCTGTTTTCTAGAGATACATAGTTGAATACAAATCTGAATATTGGAATTTATAAAAGTTTTAGATTGAATTTGATTGTTGGGTTTGCTCTTGACAACAGATGATTTGATTTACAAATAGTTATCACTCCATAAAATGTAAAAAGGAAATCATCAAACTCTGACCTAGCCCTGAACAAAGAGAGCGCAAGGCAATTCGTGTTTACAAACCCCGGGTTGACAATTAATATTTGTCAGCCCAGGCAGTAACTCCAATAGGCAGTAATACTGATTCATTCCATTTCATTAGGTAGGCTATTGTTATATACAAAAGGGTGTGACTGCTCAGTTCATCTTCTAATGACTGTTCACATTCCTAATTTAACTATTTACATAAATTCACCCAACCGTGAGGATTAGGTGTCAACATTCCCCCCCTTAATCTGAAGGGATGTTGGTGAGTCCAAGCATCGTTCTGAATCTTTCAAGTTTTTCTCTTCCAAGCGCTTTGGTGAAGATGTCTGCAATTTGCTCATTTTTGGAACAATGACGGAGATGGATTTTTTTGGCCTCAACATGATGTCAGATCAGATGATATTTAGTATTGATGTGCTTTGTTCGATCATGGAACTTTGGGTTCTTGGCGAACTTTATTGCAGAGGTGTTGTCAATCATGAGTGGAGTTGATTGTACTTGTTTTACCTGCAAATCTTCAAGAAATTTCCTGAGCCACACAATTTCTTTCGTTGCTTCAGCTGCTGCCACGTATTCTGCTTCTGTTGTGGAATCTACTGGAACTGATTGTTTGCGTGATCTCCAAGGGACAGCTCCTGATCCAAGACTCATAGCATATCCTGAAGTAGATACTTCAGTTTCTTTGTCTCCATCGAAGTCTGAATCAGAGTATCCAATCAAGCTGAAGTCGTCCACCTGTGTATACTTGATTCCAAGGTCTTGAGTTCCCTTCAAGTACTTAGAACTCTTTTTGCAACAGACCAATGTCCCTCACAAGGCTTTTGCATAAACCTAGAGAGAATTCCAACAGCAAATGAAATGTCTGGTCTGGTAGTAGTGAGGTAGATGAGACTTCCTACAAGCTGTCTATACTTTGTTGCATCCTCAAATTCCTTTCCTTCAATAGATGTGAGCTTTAAGTTTTGTTCCATTGGAGTAGAAAGAGGATTGCACTCTGTCATGCCAAATCTGTTTAACAAATCTCCAATGTATTTCTTTTGAGAAAGAAATATGGATTTTGGATGTTGGGTTACTTCAATGCCAAGATAGTAATGAACATAGCCCAAATCAGTCATTTCAAAGCTTTTTCCTAATTCTTTCTTTATGGATGCAATATAACTTTCATTTTTCCCTGTCATTAAAAGATCATCTACATATACCACAAGATATACAACTGTTTTGCCAACTTCCTTGACAAATAAGTTGCATCATCAAGATCAAAATGATTGAAATTGAGTTTCAGAAGATGCTCAGTTAGCTTTTCATACCAGGCTCGTGGTGCTTGTTTGAGGCCATACAAGGACTTCACAAGTTTGCATACTTTATGTTCATGTCCTTTCACAGCAAATCCTTCAGGCTGGGACATAAAAACATTTTCTTTTAGATCTCCATTCAAGAAGGCAGTTTTTACATCCATTTGATGGACTTTCCAACCGTTCTGAGCTGCCAGTGCAAAGAGTGTCCGGATGGTGGCCATTTTTGCTGTGGGAGAAAAAGTTTCCTCATAATCGACCCCTTCCTTCTGTGCAAAACCTTTTGCCACAAGCCTAGCTTTGTGCTTGTCAAGTGAGCCATCAGCTTTGTACTTTTTCTTGTAGACCCACTTGCAGCCAATTGGTTTGGTTCCAAATGGAGGATCAACCAGCTTCCAAGTGTCGTTCTTTATGAGGGCATCATACTCCTTTTGCATTGCTTCTTTCCATTCATCATGAGAAGCAACTTCTTTGAAGGAAGTTGGTTCAAAATCTGTAGACATGTTCAATTCACAATCATAAGAAACATCCATATCAACAGGTGAATTAGAGTCATCTACATCACCTCCATTT